>LPNX011048829.1:217504-228165 GCA_001517045.1 Pseudotsuga menziesii
AACGATTTGATGAAACCAAGGGGATCAAAAAAGGGCAAGGAAACATAAAATATCACTCACACCAGGGAATAATTCTAAAGCTAACCAACTGTCTAAACCACAAAGGTAATCTTATCATGTTAATTGTAAGAGGGGCAAAAAAAAACCAGACACAGTGAAAATTGGCATAAAATGATCAAATAAAAAATGGAGGACATCAAAATACCTAGTACTTACTTCAAGACCCAAAGCATAAACCATAAGATTCATGATTTTCCATTAATGGCCAAGTATTATCTAACCCAATTTCCAGTGAACTAAGAAACTCACGGTCGAATCATGATATTGGGCGAAGTTTATTATAAATTCCAAGAAGCAATCGATAGAGGAACCAAACATCCACTCTATAGGATCACCAAGAACTAACATCATTCAAGTGAAGGATGTATGCAGAATGTTGCAAACATTATATCTCTACTCATTCGATTTACTACAAAGTGTTGTAGCTTACTTAGTGCTCCTCTCTATTTATCATTTACGTTCAACTTCACTATGAAATCAACAAGTCCAGGCAAATCTTCTAGTACAATGCCTTTACAGTAATGGACAAGTAATGATGTTGAGTTCTTGGAGATCCTGTAGAGTGGATGTTTTAACCTCTTCGGTGCTACTCTGTAGTGCATATATATATATATATATATATATATATATATATATATATAATCCATGGTGGTGAAGAGCGGACATTTCCAGATCTTATACTTTGCACGTTCAGGAATGAAAAGAATATTTTAAATACATTTATATCAGTCTGTAATATTTGTTGATTTATTCTTTTTAGCTTGTCATGATGATGCTTGTTTTACCATATTAATATTCAACCCTAAGGCAACGCTAACTTGTTTTCCCATACTAATTTTCAACCCTAAGGCAACCCTAAATTAATAATAATAGAATATTTTAAATAATATTTTAAATATTTTAATATTTAATAATAAAATATTTATGTATGTAATATTGCGTAAAATGGTAATTATTTTTAGATTTTTCTTATTTAAATTTAAACTTAATTTTATATTTTTGTTCTTCTTTTAGATTTGATCTTGAGGCCTATGTGAGCTTTCACATGAGCATCTACCAATTGACGACCCTTGGGGTTAGCAACCATAAAACTATCACGACGTATCAATTAAGGAGGATCCTTGGGATTAGAAACCATAAAACTATCATGGTATCTAAAAAATTGAAGGTACCAATATTAACCTTAGGATGCCAATCTCCACTATTTTTGCACCCATAACCTCACAAAAACTCCGTGAAAACAAAGAGTTTGGAATTTGTAGGTTACTAGAAATGTGAAAAAATTGGAGTTACCAATAAGAGTGATGGTATATCAATTGATATTAGTGATAAAGTAACTAGCAAGTATTGGATGCATACACTATCAAATATGTGGTATAAACCTCAATACATCCCTAAACTAAGATAGTTATTTCCATTCATTTATCAAATTACGCGTGGATTATGGTGTGTTTAATTTCGTGAAATGATATTTCTAGAGTAGGGATTCTTTACTATTTATAGTCTATTGAAGCAATTCAAAGGTGAAACTATTTTTTATCATCACCATTAATGACTCGTTTATAGGCATTATCTAGGTTCTCCTTGTTAGGTATCACATGTACCTTCTCTTATCCCCTATATTTTGAAGGGTTGAAGGTATTACAAAAGGTACTGGATCACCGAATGGAAAAATATAGTATCCCAAACTGATATTCTATTGTTTTGATAGTATGTTTGTAGGTTCGGTACTTTAGTTATGCTAGATTGACAAAATAAAAGTTACATGCAAAACAATGTCGTGCCAAAAGGCCCTATAATATAGTTGTTTTGGAGAATAAATAGGAAGAAGACTGTCAGTGAGAGAAGGTACACATACCAGAGAAGGTACACATACCAATAATAATAATTTTGATAGTACGTCGAGATAGGTGAGGCATGCAAGAAATGCATGTAGTGGAAGATGTAGGTACAATTATCAAAATAGTTTATTTAGTCAAACTTATTACCTTTCTCTTTTGCGTTGACTTAGGCACTTTCAATTCACTAACTCTAAAATAGCTGATAAGTGTTGGCTAATAATGGTGACAATTCGTGGTATTATGTTTCATTAGGTTGCAACATTGCAAACTAGTGAAGCATAATACCATGAATCTTCACCGTTGCTTGGCTGAACACTTGTTATCTTTTGTGAGATATAGTTCATGTGGACAAAGTTCTTGAACTCTGTCCTCATGGACATTTTTGTTTGATGATGATATTAACAGGTATGTAGAAAAAAATTTAATATTTTGAAAAAATAGTTATTGTAAGTGGATTACTTCATTCAATCATTTAATGAAAATATATTGTATAGTCCAAGCTCTCATGGTGTTTAGAGCTTGGGAATTACTGGGTTAGGTTCGAGTTGCTTTCTAATATAAGGTTTCTATAATAAAATACCTTAAAGAAGAAATCCATAACATTTGGCAGAATTCTGGCAAATCGCTGTTGTTGCTACAATTTGGAAAATACTGGGTTAGGTTCAAGTTTCTTTCTAACCTAGGGATTTTATAATGATATTCAATGATCTAGGGGTTAGTTTCTATTTTCTTTCTTATAACAAAACATGGATTGGCAATCCTACTCAGGGCAGCGATCGATTTTCATCTTTCTCCACCGGACCAAGCATACATGTGAGCAGAAAAACTCTATCTATCGTGGCTATGGTGGAACTCGAATCCTTCTCTAAACCTCCCTTAAGCATCTCATTTGGGTGGGGTCGGCTTAATAGATTATTTGGGAACTGGCTACTAAGATAACTCACATAAAAACAATCAAACCAATTCGAATGTGAACCAAAATGTGGTGGGTTCGTCCACTAATTGTAACGCTCAGACTGGCTAGACTTCAGAATCCATATCATCCAATATGGGTCAAATATGGGTTAGCTGAAACTGTCAAATTGGGTCTGTCATTAGCTGATCAATGTAAATGCATGCACAGTTAAGAAAACCCATGTTTGAAAGCTAATAAGGAAAGATTCAAGTTGGTGAAGAAGCAGGCAGTATAGACAGAGAGCCTTTGGGTTGTTGGTAAAAGTAAAGTAATCAAGTAGGAAAGGTATATAAATGAGGTGTCTAATTGCTCACCCACACAAGATCTCGTTCACCATAACCGAGTGAGAAAGAACACATCACCACTAGACGAGAGAGTGAGGACCATTCGACCCTGTAAAAATGGGGGTTTGCATTATCCAAAGCCTAAATTGAAAAGGCGGGATTGAAACATACCAACCCTGCACAACCTAGGTCTAAGCCTACTCTAATATCCTCTGCCTTTCCTCTATTGGCTAAGAAACCCTGGATATTTGGAGGACTATCTTAACAAATTAAAAATAGACATGAATTAGGGAACGGTACTCACAATTTTGGGATCCATTGTCTTGATTGACAATTGGCCTCCTTGTCCGCTACAAAACCACAATTATCCACTCTCCTTACTCTTCGTGGCCAGTCCAAATCGTTGCTCTCACTGATATTGTTCTCCAACCAAGTTGCATAGATCGACCCTTGATCACTGAACGACAAGCACCCGACGAGATGCACAACATAGAGGAAGAAGATTTCTCGTGATCACTGAACACAAGCACCCGATGAGATGCACAGAAGAAGCTTTCTCGTGAAGCTGAAAGGAAAATAGTGTGCCACTGTTAGTGTTTTTTTGTGGTTTTATGTTTATTTTATTTTATTTATATATATGTATTATTTTATTTTATTTATTTATTTATGCTTTATTTTATTTTATTTATTTATTTATGCTTTATTTTATTCATTTATATATATATACTATGTTTTATTTATATATGTATACTATGCTTTATTTTTATTTATTTATTTATATTATGTTTTTTTTTTTATACAGAGAGGGGGGTATATCTATGTGAGTCTTTATGTGTGCAGTGAATCTATGATGATGAGGATGAGGATGTTGATGATGATGATGATGATGTCGATGATGATCATGATGTTATCCATGACGCCGATCATTATGATGATGATGATGATGATGCTGATGAAGATGAGGATGTTGATTATGAGGATGAAGATGATGCTAATGATGAAGACGAAGATGATGATGATCAAGATGACGACAATGATGATGATGAAGATGATGATGATGACCGTCTTGATATAATATGAAATGATGAAAATGCTAACGATGTTGATGATGATGATGATGATGACGCTGATGATGCTGTCGATGGCGACGATGTTGTTGGTGATGATGACGACGACAACAACGACGATGACGATGATGATGATGGATGATCATGATGTTGATGGATGATGATGTTGATGATGATGATGATGATGTTGATGATGATGATGATGTTGATGATGATGAAGATGATGATGATGATGATGATGAAGATGATGATGAAGATGATGATGAATATGGTGATGATGATGATGAAGATGATGTCGATGATGATGTTCATGATGATGTTCATGATGATGAACCGCATGATGATGATGTTCATGAAGATGATGATGATGATGACGATGATGATGATGAAGATGATGATGAAGATGGTGATGATGATGATGAAGATGATGTTGATGATGATGAACATGATGATGATGATTATGATGATGTTCATGATGATGATGATGATGATGATGATGATGAACCACATGATGATGATGATGATAATGACGATGTGTGATGAAGATGATGATGTGTGATGATGATGATGATGATGACGATGTTGATGATGATGATGTTGATGATGATGATGATGATGATTGTGATGATGATGTTGATGACGATGAAGATGATCATGATGATGTTGATGAAGATGATGATGAAGATGATGATGATGATGATGATGAAGATGATGTTGATGATGATGAAGATGATGATGATGATGATGATTTTCATGATGACGATGAGGATGGTGAGGATGATGACGATGATGAACCACATGATGATGATGTTCATGAAGATGATGATGATGATGATGATGATGAACATGATGTTGATGATGATGAACATCATGATGATGATGATGGTGATGATGATGTTCATGATGATGATGAGGATGGTGATGATGATGACGATGATGAACCCCATCATCATGATGATGATGACAACGATGTGTGATGATGATGATGATGATGTGTGATGATGACGATGCTGCTGCTGCTGATGATGATGATGATGATGATGTGTGTGATGATGATGTTGATGATGATGAAGATGATCATGATGATGTTGATGAAGATGATGATGATGATGATGAAGATGATGTTGATGATGATGAAGATGATGATGATGATGATGATGTTCATGATGACGATGAGGATGGTGAGGATGATGACGATGATGAACCACATGATGATGATGTTCATGAAGATGATGATGATGATGATGACGAAGATGATGATGAAGATGATGATGATGATGACGAAGATGATGTTGATGATGATTAAGATGATGATGATGATGAGGATGAGGATGAGGATGGTGAGGATGATGATGACGATGATGATGATGATGATGAAGATGATGTTGATGATGATGAACATGATGATGATGATGATGATGATGAGGATGGTGAGGATGATGAAGATGATCAACCACATGATGATGATGATGATGATGACGACGATGTGTGATGAAGATGATGATGTGTGATGATGATGATGATGAAGACAATGATGTGTGATGATGTGCGATGATGAAGATGATGATGATGATCACGTTGATGATGAAGATGATGATGATGATGATGTTGATGAAGGGCCAAATTCTTTTATAATAATTATAATCTTATTTGTGCCCTTTTTGAGCTTAGATTAAATATAACAAAATATGATATACCAATATGGTGACATTGTCATCATCATTGTCATCACCATCATTAAAAAAGTCATAAATTCCTAATAAAAGAAAGAAGAGAACAATGATTTATTATCACATACACTTTTACTAAGAACCTTGACATATATCTTATTTAATAGCTATAAGGCACAAATATGCTATTGAGGAGACTCAAGCTTTGGTGGGTGGAATGACAACAATTAGGAGAGTCAAACTTTGGTGGGTGGAATGACAACATTTAAACGACTTAAGAAGCCAATATCTAAACTTTGGTGGGTGGAATGACAACATTGCCACGACTTGTTGTGGCAATTTAATAAAGTCTAAATATCTAAAATGATTTTGATGTTTGTCACCAAACTATAAAGTTGCGGTAAGATCAAAGATATATGAAAAAATTGGAATCCGATATCTTTTCGTGAGCCATAAGGTATGTAAAATATTTAAAAAAAAACATTAATGTTATGTTCTACATTCTTAACATTGAGATCTTTTTATTATAGCAATAAACTAAGTAAAAATTTTGGACATCAATTTTGCTGACTACATTCTTCTATATAAGTATCTTATTTAAATTAAATACTTTTTTAAAATAAACTTAAAACATTCAAAACAAAAATATAATGATAAATTCTAACATTTCATATAAAATATTTTATGGAAATTAAATATTTCAAATATAAATTAAATTAAATATTTATAGCTATAATCACTTTATTTTTATTAGCAAATATCATGTCAAAAGAAAACCATGTGTGTTACTAACTACAATGTAGCTTATGTGCATTATCAAATGATAAAGGTTTAGGCATAAATCACTTTAAATTAATATTTATTTATAGTATTTGGCAATATAATTGACTCACACTATCAAGACATTATTGTTTTAAAACACTAATCTTCACACTATGATGATGATGACGACGATGATGTAGATGATGACGATGACGATGATGAAAATGACGCCGACGACGATGATGATAATGATGATTTTGATGACAACAATGACAATGATAATGATGATGACAATGATGATGGTCATGATGATGAAGACGACGATGATGATGAAGATGACGATGAGGGTGATTATGATGATGACGATTATGATGATTATGATGATGATGATGATGATGATGATTATGTATGATGAAGATGATGATGGTGATGATGATGACGATGATGTTGAGGATGGTGATCATGAGGATGGTGAGGATGATGACGGTGATGATCCACATGATGATGATGATGTCCCTAACCCTTTTTAAAAATAAATAAGATAAAAGAATAGGTCTAATTAAATACTTACCTTTCATTATATTTCATTGTTGGCGATGACGATGACGATAATGAAGGCGATGACGATGCTACAGATGACGATGACGATGATATGAAGTAATTAATTTGATCTAAGTTGAATTTTAATGATGATGATGGCGATGAAGATGATGATGATGGCGACAATGATGATAATGATGATGAAGATGATGATGATAATTATGATTTTGATGATGACGAAGATGACGATGATGATGATAATTATGATTTTGATGACGACAATGATAATGATGATGATGATGACAATGATCATGAGGATAACGATGTCATCTTCATCGATTATGATGAAGATGATGATGTTGGTGATGATTATGTTGATGAGGATGACGATGATGAAGATAATACGATGATGATGATGATGAAGATGATATGATGACGACGATGATGAAGACGATGATGATGCTACAGATGACGATGATGATGATATGAAGTAATTAATTTGATCTAGGTTTAATTTTAATGATGATGATGGCAATGAATATGATCATGATGATGGCGACGATGACGATGACGATGACGATGATTATAATTATGATTTTGATGATGATGAAGATGACGATGATGATGATAATTATGATTTTGATGATGACAATGACAATATTGATAATGATGATGACAATGATCATGAGGATAAGTCATCATCTTCTTCATCCATGGCATTGTCTTCTTGATTTAAGCCATCATCTGTATCATCATATCCAGAGTCAACATTGTAAGGGTTGGCCATATCATCATCAGTTATGCTCATCGTGTCATCACCGGTATAAATTTCACCAACATTGTTTGCTACATCATCGGATTCAACTGTTTCTTGGAGTACATCTTCTGCTAGATCATCATCATCACCTAACTCATGTTGATCATGCTCTGTGTCATCATATCCTTCTTCTAGAGAACCCTCTTCATTAGAATCATCTAGGTTATACTTTACTGGCCTTCCCCTTAGATTGTGTCTCACAACAAATGACCAGCCTGCTTTACCTGGAACCTTTGAGTAAAATACTTGTTCACATTGGCTTGGAAGAACATAAGGCTCTGTTCCTAGCTCAAACAACCTTGTGTTTACCATGGTAAATCCATTATCATGTTCAATAATAGTTCTATTGGGATCACGTTGATTCAATCGTAACATGTACCATTTGACAATGAATAGAACTACCTTAAAGGATTTAAAGTCACACTGTATAATATCTTCCAAATACCCATAGTATCAATTTTCTGAGACTTCTGGATGTCTGTCAGTTCTAGATGAAACATTGGTAACCTCAAAGACAGCTGATATCCCAGAATCTGATGTTTTCTTTATTTCATCCAATTTTTTTATCCAATATCTACCTCCATTGCAGACCATATCCTTATGGTGTTTTACCTGCAATAAGCAATAGACAAAAAGATTACACAACCATTCAGTCCTTATGCAGCAATACATGGAAAAGAAGAACATGTACGTCAAAATGTAATTTGCAAAATAAAATATTTATAGGGATTGATTAATTATATGCTTGCCATTTTATCTTTTACACCATATGCCAAATCAATTTCCCTTTTTGTTAGATTGCTATCTCCATTGCGTTGTGCTACTTTTACCAATGAAAGCACACCTTCCCATGATATTCCATGACCCAATTGTTCGCATCGTTCAATCCATACCTTCATCCAGTCAAGATTTTTTGCGATGTATAAATGAATTGCATCCCATTCTTGACCAATTGTTTAATGACAATAACCATTAAAATGAAAGAAAGGTGCAAATCTCCTGAACAAAGTATATGCTATTAATTGAAGCAATTATGACTAGAAAATGCAATTAGAATATGAAGGATATAATAAAAATCCACTAGCTAATAATTACCTTTCAACTTCCTCAATCTACCTTTCCCCTTCAGTTGCTCCCCTTCAAATTTGTTATTGGAGTCCGAATCACAAATGTGACGTAAATTGAGCTTTGACTCTAAAATAGGAAGATATTCACTAACATACAACATGTTTTGGTATACCGTATATCCTTCCATCATATAACCCTTAGCATGTGCTCGTTGTCTCACCAAACCCTTCATAAATTTCAAGTGCCTCTCAACCATCCACATGGACCTTGAGTGCACAGGTCCACACAACTCAATCTCCTCAACTTGGTGTATGAGGTAGTGTTCCTGTGCATTGAAAAATGCCGATGGTAGATGATTCTGTGTTTCACACATGAGACGAGGAATTCCTCTCCTCCAATACTGTATATCTTCTTTATGGATTTCTTTAGATGTCAACCATCTACAAGTGACGCAACCAATAACGATATTTAACAAAAATAAACATTAAATTACAATATATGCTGAAATAGTGCACAAAAAAAACAAATATAAATTATACGGAGAATTAAAGAAACACTAAGCACATGCAAGTAATCGCTAGTTACCTCATGTATTTACCAAGATTATATATAACTTGTTTGACATTGTTGTTGAATTTGTCCTGGAGAGAGAGAGAGGTAGAACATACTGTATCAATAAACTAACCACGCATTTATTAAACAAAGAGTATACAAACAAGAAAAAAATATACACAGTAAATTGACAAAAAAAAAATTATATGGACATAACAATAATAATTACCTTGATGAAGACATGCCAATCATGTGTTTTGACCCCCGCAAAATCACCTTTTTTGGTTATGATATTCTTCAAGTTCACACAAAATCCAGTGGGAAATTTAATTTTCCGCATTGCTTCTTTGACAACATTACTTTGTTGCTCCGTAAACATCCATGGAATTGAGTTTATATTAACTTGTTCTCCGTTGGTACGAAATTGGATGACATATTTCATTGCATGGTTTCTTTCTTCAATGTCTTTGCAAGCTTTCACAACTTTATCTTTCTCCCTCCTTAGCTCCAGTAGTCACCATAAGGTTTCAGTAACATTCTTTCCAATATGCATTGTATCAAACAAATGAGAAATTTGTAGGTGCTCATAGTAGGGAAACTTGCTGAATTGAATAGGATAACTTTTCATTCCTCATGGAAGCCCATTAATGCCTTCATGATCACGATGGACGTCATGAATATTAGTTTATAAATAAATTACATCATAAACCAAATATGGCCACTACAGTAAACAACTCACAATAAAAATTAAAATACATAACAATTCATATACGATGATCCATACATACCATGATGACGATTTCTATTGTATTGCATCTTCCAAAGGTGAGGTGTCATTCTCCGTGGTTTTAATGCAGTCTCCTGCTTCCCATTGAAAATATTTTTTTCATTTGTTCTATACCTGTGATTCTTAGAGAGGAAATGCCTATACTCATCAAACACCTCATTTCTTAAGCTTTTTGAATGATGAGATTTTATCTTAGGACCACAAACTGGACATGCAAATTTACCCTTTGTCTGAAGACCTACAATATTTAGATATGGA
>LPNX011048829.1:233236-257074 GCA_001517045.1 Pseudotsuga menziesii
TGTAATTAATTTATAAACTTATATACATTGTATGTGCATGTATGAATTCATAATTGTATGTAAATTGTATAATTTCATATTTACATATTCATATAATTTCATAAATTGCATATTCATATATTCAATTTCATAGTGTTCTAGTTCATATATATATATATATATAGTCATGTTAAATTGTTTAGAATTTAATTATAATTTTGTAATTATTCATAAACTTATATACATTGTATGTGCATGTATATATACAACCTTCCAAAACCACTGATGTACATGTGAAAGAATGGTATGTGTTGTGAAAGAATTGAAAAAAATGTTTAACCACTACACTAAATTACATATATACAAAGTAAGTTTATTATAGTATGAGTAGTTCTAGTTGTCCAATGAAATTAGAGAATGGTTGATGAATATATATAATTATACAGTGCATAATATTCTAGCATAATATCTAATTCTAAATGCATATGCATATATCCATTAGCCTCACATAACCTCACATATAAATGAATTTTATAATTTGATGATATAACCTCACATGTAAATGATTATAATTTGATAATATAGCCTCACATATATATAATTTTTATGTTAACAATTACAAAGATTGTTCTCAATGGGAGTTGATTGCACCATCATAGGTTGACTTGCATCTTCTCCTCTTAACATTTCACTTATTTTCTTCATTTTTTCTCTAGCCTTATCTTTCCTTTCATCGATTTTAATATTATTTTTATTCCATATTCATCTATGAACATTTTCATAGTGTTCAAATTACATTACATTATGATAATGATGATAATTAAATTACAATTGCAATTGCAATCACATTACAATTACAATTACATTACATTACAATCATGTACAAATGACTAGGAATCATATGGCTTTAAGCATTGATGACAATGATGATCTCAAAGAAAATCAACAATTACAATTACAATCACATTAACGTGCAAAAGCACCATCCTTACGTCAATGGTACTTAATAACATATGTTTTGGGACATAAGTCTCATCTGCAATAATCGTGGGAAGTACTTGAGCTTTGCCCTAAAACTCATTATGAGAAGTACCATAGGAACCCCGAAGTAGCTGGCCATTGAGAGGACCTGCCAAGCGAAAAGGACAAAGACCCCTACCAGATTGACTAGATTCCCACCTATGAGAAAAACCAAAGAGTTGTCGTTTGTGGCCAAGTGGTTAGCAGTTTTACCTGCGCCGTGAAGTGAGGGGTACTACCCCATACTCAAGCCTGAGACAGCCTTGGTGGTCGAGTGACTACCTTTGAACCATTAGGAAGCCGATTTAAACCGGGGTCCATATTCATATCCAGTTACTACTACTGTAACACCCCAGTTTTGACCCCGTTTGCATTAAAATATATATATGATGTAAATATGGTATTTAATCATGGTGTGGAGCTAAAGGCTGAGGCCCCGCTATCGATTTAGTGGTTTAGGTTTCGGCAATTAAAAATCGATGCCGATGGTATCTCGTGCTAGCCCGACACATTATAATTTGGACATCATGTACATATGCAATTTAATTAAAATACCCACAACAAGCTATGCCAATGCAACATTAAAGAGACAGGGACATGATTTCCTAAGGAATAGGGGGGAAATAATTCAAACCTGGGAGCCAATGGGGAAAATCCAAATGTCAAAGGGAGAACCCATGAAGTTGTCAACTAACTTTCTTGTATTATTCAACCAATCATTTATTACTGCCATAAATTGGTTGAGGAAGTTATTTCCTTGGGATGGGAAAGGTATGGAGGTCGATATTCAAATTGGTTAGAGCAACCATTTCTAGAAAAATGTTTTTTGAATTATGAGGGAATAAAATGCCCAAAATTGCTGCCCATTCCTTCATGCATTCACGTTTTCCTCTTTCCTCATTCATTCACTCATGTTTTCGTTTTCCTCATGTAGTCGGAAGCTTACATAGCTCTCTCCTTCACATTTTTTGTCTGTTGTGTGTTTCCTTCACGTTTGGGGGCATCGTTTTTGTAATGCTCTATGGTTGGGTTGCCTCCCTCACGATTCGTTGCATTTCCACATTGTTTTCCAAGATGGAAATATGTTTTTGGTAATGCCCAATGAATTGGAAAAGAGACCACGATTTCTAGGTGTTTGTTGAGGTCGTGTTTTCCCATGTGAAGCCAATGAACGTTTTGTGAAATTGATTTTGGTTCCCAGGGCTGTTTTACCCATTCACCATTATCGAATTTGGTTTCCAGGACATTTTTGTCCATGACCAAAACTTGTATTTTGTTGAGGGTGGATCTTTTGTTTTGGTCTGAACTGGATTGGAGTCAAATTGGGTATGAACTAGCTTGATAAACTTAGTGTAGGAAGGAAACTCACTGACATATCTATAGGGACTAGTTTTCTTCTTTGCATACCCTGAAGAGCACTAAAAGGGAAGGCAGATCCCGAGGGACTATGTAGCAGAGAAGGGGATGCTTCCTTGTGTTGGGTGTGTATATGTTTTAGAAGCCAAGTCAAATCTGGTGCAGGTGTCCATAGCTCTATGGTTGAGCTCACTAGCTTAGCAGTCCAAGCTTTCCACATTCTTATCAACCTGATAAATCCAAATGTTTTGGCTTGGATGAATTTTGATATATCTTTGGCTATGTGTGAGCCTACCAGTGTTCCCTTATTCCTTGTGGGAATCATGCCCAGCTCGGGGGTGGCAGTGGTGCTGAGAGAATTATGAGCGCATTGGCCTATGGTTGGGTGGAACGTTGCAACGACATAACTGGTTGCAGGACATGCTTCTTTCAAGATAAGTATTCTTGTGTATTTTATCTCTACAACTGTATTTGTTATGAACTAATATGAACATGTTGAATGCTTAAATAAATGTAAATTCTTCTGTTGTATTTTCAATTATTATGCATATGTACATGTTGTTAGTTCAATGCATTTTATTATCATGTTCATGGGACTTAAATTTCCTGAATTTGATAGCATTATAGTCGCATTCTCTCTCTAGTGGAGAGGTGGGGACGTGACAATGTGGTATCAGAGCTCATGTTGCAGCATTGGGCCTCAATGGGCCATGAAGAGTAGTTGACAAAGCTTGGATTACGCCTTGGTCAGTAGGGTAAAAGAAGCAGACAGGAGAAATTTAAAAAAAATTCTCTAAGTGCTGGAATTTTCATGTCGGCTTGGTTATCCGAGTTGAGCCGACACATGTCAGCTGAGTTATCTAATTCAAGTGGATGAGGATCACACCAACTATGTCTGCGTGAAAGTCTAACTTGTGTCGACGAGGAAGAAAATTTGTGAAATTTTCTAAGTGCTTTGAAGTTTCTATGTCGGCTCAATTTTTCAAGTTCCACCGATACATGTTGGTTGAACTGGTTGAGTTTAGCCGATGCATATCATCGTGAAAGGCTGATTTGAGCCGATACAGACAGAAGAGGAAGAAAATTTTTAAAATTTTCTAAGCATCTGAGAATTGGCAGAAATCGGTGAAGTTTGTCGATATGTCGGCTGGGTTTAGTAAGTTTTGTGGACACACATCAAAAAACTTGCGGAGTTTCAGCCGATACGTCGGCTGAGTTTCACCGACGGCAGAGAGAAGACACAATTTTTTCAAAAAAAAATTTCTAAGTATGGACATGTCGAAAAAACTCGAGGAGTTTAGTCAATACATGTCGGGCGAAATAGAGGAATTTCATCTATGTGTGTCAAGCGAAAATTTGAATCTTTGTCGATGCGTGTCAGGAAAAAAGTTGAGTTTTCGTCGATGAAAGAAAGAAAGAAGAGAAATTTTCAAAAAAATTCTAAGTGCCGAAATTTTCGCGTCGGCGAGAAAATATGAATTCTGCCGATGTGTTAGGTGAATTCAGTGAATTTTTTCGACACGTCGGAAAAGTTTGATGAGTTTTCTGATCGAAATAAAAAGGTAAGTTTTACCTATGGGTAGGAAGCAAAATCGTAATTTTGCTGACACGTCGGGAGAAAGGTGGAGTTTTGTCGATCGGAAGGAAATGACAATTTTTTTCAACACGTCGGAAGGAAAAGGTAAGTTGAGTCGACATGTTGGAAAACTTTTGGTGAGTTCATCGATCGGACCCCCATTGTCCCCCGTCATCCCCTTGAGACAAATGTTTTCTGTGAAAAGAAAAGTCTATGTATGATTTTTCCATATGCAGGTAAGTGATTTATGAATTCCTATGAATGTATAGCTAACAATTGTGTTTATTAACACATTTTGCAGAATCATAGTCACCTTCAAAGGAAACATTCCAGATAGTGCAGTTCATTAAAGTTGGTTTGGATTAGCGATGAGAACCTACGACATGTATGATGATGCACAGAACCCCAATAAGTATGAGGAGGATGTAATGGAAGAAAAAATTCATGTGGGAAATGCTAAGACAGAGTCTAATGGGAGAAGATTCGAAGATACTCCCCCAGATTTTGCAACCACCATGAGAAGCCTAAGGGTGGAGATGAAAATTTATAGAGAAGATAATGAAAGATTGGTTAATGATCAGGAGGAGCAGAATCAGCTGAATGCAACCATGCCACAAAGTTTGACAGATATTCAGAGGCGGATGAACTCTGGGGACCGAACAGTAAGACTAAAAGGAAGTAAAAGCACTGCCAAAAGAAGAAAGAGATCTCCTAGTGGGTCATCTGACCCTGAAGGATCCATTGAGGATTCAAGCTCTTCATCTCACAGAAGTAAGAGGAAGAGGCGTTACCAGAACCGTCCACGTGATGAATTTAAGAAGGCAGGGCCGCCTACCTTTAATGGTGAGGTAAAGAATGGTCAAGAAGCTGAAGCTGAAGCTTCTTGGGATGAGAAAATATTTCCAAGTCCAAGACTACTATGGAAATATGAAGTCTAGGGTAGCCATATTCGATTTGACTGGAAGAGCATCCATATGGTGGGAGCACTTTAGGAAAGTGAAAAACATTAGTGAAAGGAAGACTGTATGGAAACAATTCAAGAAGTATTTCAAGCAGAAGTACCTCTTTTACAGGTACTATGATGACAAGATTAAAGAGTTCCATGAGCTGATATTGGGATAGCAGACTATGGAAGAGTATGCAAACAAGTTCCTGAAACTTTTGAGGTATGTCAGATACATAAAAGATGAAAAATTGAAAATCCAGCATTTCCTTAGTGGATTGCCTCAGTCTTACAAAGACATAATTGAGTTTTGATGAAATTAGAACTCTAGAAGAAGCAATAAGGAAAGCTAAATATTGCTATGAGCAAAGAAAAGGAAAACCTGATTACCATAACACATGGAAGGAAAAAATAATTAGAATTATGACCAAAGGAATAAAGGTTTCAAACCTTCTCATTTCAGAAATCAGAAGAAGCAACCATCACAAGCTGAGAAACAACCAGCCATAGTGGTGGGAGAAAAGCCAAAAGATCCACAACATAACAGATAACCGCTCCAATGTTGGAAATGTGGAAGACCCCACATGCACAGGAATTAACCACTTGAGGATGGGAATGCAAGGCCATCTTACAACATTCAAGAAGTAAAAACAGTGGGTCAGGTAGCAAGAACTGTCCCTAGGATTTATGCAGCACTAGAGGACCACTGGGAAGATCACCAGTCAACTGTGGTTGAAGTTGCAGGTAAGATTGCTGAGCAATATGTTTCTATTTTAATTGACCCTGGATCTACTCACAATTACATTACTCTTAGAGTAGTTGAGATTTGTGCTTTTAAGAAGTTAAAGCATAGTAAATCATGGTTAGTTCAGCTAGCCACTGGAACTAAGAGAAAGGTTAGTGAAGTGGTAGAGAAATGTCCATTGGTCATGAATGGATTGGTCACTTATGTAGATCTGAATGTTCTACCACTTGGTTCTTATGACATTATGATTGGAATGGATTCATTCGAAGCTCATAGAGTAAAGCTTGACTGTTATAATAAGAATTTTGAATGCATGGATGAAGAAGGGAACCCAAGAGTTGTAAGAGGCATTCCAAAGGTGATTTCTGTTAGGCTCAAATTTCAGCATTGCAATTGAAGAAGTTATATAGGAAAGGTTTCCAGTTGAATGGACACTAAGGTGTGAAGAAATCTTCCAGCAGTTGAAGAATCTTCTTACAAGTGCACCCATTCTAAAAGTTGCAAACCCAGAGAAAGATTTTTGTGGTGTGCATTGATGCATGAGTCAAGAAAGCTGAAGAGCATGAAAAGAACTATGCTACTTATGATCTAGAACTTGTAGCCATAGTACATGCTCTCAAGATGTGGAGGCATTACTTGATGGAAATAAAGTATGAGTTAAGGATAGACCATTGTGGTATGAAGTATTTGTTTGACCAACCTACTATAAATGCTAGGAAAGCGAGATGGCTTTAGTTTTTATGTGAGTTTGATTTTGAAATCAAACACATAAAAGGAAAAGAGAATAAAGTAGCTAATGCACTGTAGAAGGAGCAAGTCAATAAGTCGACTTGAAGGATAGCCGACTTAGTCGATCAACCGACTAAGTCGATGGGCCGACTTAGTCGATCGGCCAACTAAGTCGGTCGGCCGACTAAGCTAGAGATTAGGTCGACCACCTAAGGTTGTGTCGGTTCACCGAACCGACAGGTAGTTATTTTGTAACCATTCTGTAATCATATATATTAGGCTGTTGAGCCAGCTGAGAACTCAGTTCAATTCTCTATGTTGTATGGACTCATTCGTATAATATAATCTATTAATTCACCTATTTTGTTCTTATCTCTTGTCTCTGTTTTATATATATGTTTTAGTGTGTATTATTGGTAACCTTATGTGATCTGTGAGATTACAACATTGGTTCCGTTGCCGGTAGTACATGACTGAAATGTATGCTAACAAATGATACCAGAGCAGGAGATCAAGGACTGGTGGGAACGTAAATTTGCAAACTATTTGCAAAATTACGCGTGAAGGAACAGATTAACAATCGCACAAGCAAAAGAAAGATTTTTCAAAGAGACGCATGAAAATTTTGTCGAATCAGTGCCCCAACTTTTGAAGAAACTCTTGGATGAGAAAGCCGGAAGCAACTAAAGAACAACAGTTACTAGAAAAACTGATCCAAGGAGGTAGAACAAACTTATCGGAGTGGTTTGAGAAAATATCTGATGACTTCTGTGAGGAGCAAGCAGTCGAAGACAGAACTTCGGTGGAAACAGTCAAGGAGAAATTTTACACAGATCTCACCGAGCAATTTCTGTGTTCCTTACCAACCTTGCTATTCAAATTCCTGATCGAGAAGGGAGTAGGACATATTGTTGAACCTCGTCCATCACTTCACAAACTGCCTTCAAACTCTAACAGGGCGGAGAAACAGAGGAAGTGGGAAAAATTTATTGCATAAAGGGAGTGGGAATACTTCCTAAGAAAATAAACCGAACTATCCAAGCATTCTAAAAAGCGTCAGGTAGGATATGGGGGGGTAGTTGGTCATATGTCGAGATAGAGTATAGTGGATTCTAGTCGACTAGAACCAGATACCAGTCACCAGTAATGAGAATTTGACTAAAAGGGAACTCAAGAGAATAGTATCATACGAAGGCATGTCAGACATTCAGAAAATATAGAGGGAAGAGAGACAATAGAGGAGGGAAGCAAGACGAGAAAGAGCCTTAGAGTTGCACATAGGAAAGAGTCCTAGGGCGACCAACCAGGAAGAGAATCCGCCAGATTCGGGTCATGACCGACATGAAGAAGGCGTGGAACAAGAGGCATCCCCTATGGAGGAAGAATTGTGGATAGAGCACCCATAAGCTCTCCAATTTAGAACTCCCAATGAAGGAACAACCCTCTCTCCATTGTATCCGTGTACTTGAATACAGACTATTGTCGAAGAAGACCTCTGACTATGAGCTGGTGACTTTAGTATATGGAGTCGACTAGGCAACGACACGTACACTAGATGACACCTCATTATACATCGACCAGAGGAAGGGAATTGGGTGACCTTTCAAGTGGCACCCTCCCACCGAAGAATCCACTTACTCTTACCGACACATGAAGGAGACCCCCCCCCCCACCAAACACAGCTTTAGAAGACACAAACTATTCAAAACTGCGGACAAATAGTTGCAGTGGACCATCGATAGCAGAAGTCAACATCAACAAACTACCAGTCGACGAAGAATCGACAACCGACAAGAACGAAAGTTCTGTCGACCAAATTTTCACAGAGACGAATACACCAATAACCCCACCACCCTCACCACCACCCCCACCTCCACCACCACCACCTCCTGAGAGTAGTGACAGTGATTTAGACATGGGTCACAGATCGGATCACATTCCTCTATATGAGGGGGATGAGGACCCCAAACGACATTGGTTCATCTGTGAGTCGACTTGGGAGGCTAACCAAGTTACAGATGAAGATAGACAAATGGCACAGTTCACATGTGCCTTGAGGAAAATGGAATTGACGTGGTACATGACCTTTTCGGAAAGACAACCTAGAGCAACAAAAGTTGAGATCAAGGCACAATTTTTGTCATTTTTCAAAACTTCGGATGCTAAGAACCTAGCCGCGAAAAAACTAAAAACTACATCACAAAATCCAGGGGAAACTGTCCGCAACTACGATAAGCATTAGAAATACCTTCTGAGCCAACTGGACTATGTTATAGATGAAAAGTTACTAATCCAGTGATTTCTTGCAGGGCTATCTCAAAAAGTGCACTGACACATTAGTCTAGAAACGTTCAAAACTTACAAAGATGTGCTAACAAAAGCTCTTCAAGTGGAGATGGACGAGGACATACCCACTTACCCCACGGACCACAGACTGGAGGAAAAGCTCGAGAATGTACATAAGTCTCTAAAGGAGTTAAGCCTCAAGAATCAGGAGATCCGGTGCATGAAATGCTCGACGACCGGCCATTCCAAAGATAACTGTCGATAGGAATACAGCCGACATGACATTCGATTCGTACAGACCAAATATTTTTGTGACATTTGCCAGGAGCACGGGGATCACTCAATGAAAGACTGCTCGTTCAACATGAAGAATGGCAAGGCCTCCTGGTGTGCCATCCGCGAGACCAAAAATCATAACACGGCTGACTATCATTTGAACCTGAAGAACCGACAGAATTATCAGGCGGTCTACCAAACTAATGCAGTGGCACAGCATAACAAGCAAAACAATTTAGCAAACGATCAGAGCGGTCAGAGATACGTTGGTCGACGATATGAGCACCGGTACGACAATAGACACACATGCTACGGATGAAGAGGTCGATTCCCTGGGAATCACGACAACTGACCGCGTCGACCCATCCAGTGTTTTACATGTTATAAAGAGGGACATTGGTATGTAGACTGTCCATATAAAGACAGAACTGATCTCAAATTCTGTATTCAC
This sequence comes from Pseudotsuga menziesii, assembly GCA_001517045.1. Classification (NCBI taxonomy): domain Eukaryota; kingdom Viridiplantae; phylum Streptophyta; class Pinopsida; order Pinales; family Pinaceae; genus Pseudotsuga; species Pseudotsuga menziesii. Next base: position 242,598 of record LPNX011048829.1, read on the forward strand.
TGTGGGGTAGGGGATCACTCACTAGAGGATTTCCCTACCATGTTAGAAAAAATTAATACGAAAAAAAATGTTAATGTCTTGTCCTGTGTGCAAAAAAATGATGTAATAAACACCAAAATTTTGCATATTGTAACTCGACAAGGAACAAAAACAGGAGCTGATAACCCCAGAATCAGTAAAATAAAAGAGAAACATGTATATCCTGACCCACTGAAATAAAAACAAACATACAAAGACACAACCAATGTATTCAAAGAAATTGCACGATAATAAAACGTTCATGACATTCGACACAACACAATAAATGAATTAATCCAGCTCATTCAACAAGACAACTCAGTATCCCAGTTCATCGATTTGCTGTATGAAATAAAATGTACCAACTTTGAAAAACAAACAAAGAACATCTGCAGCTTAAATAAAAAAGACAAAGGTGATGCCGACCCACTTGTTGACCTGGAAATCGAGGGATACCACATCCGACAAGTAGTGCTCCACTTCGGCTCACAAGTAAACATTATCACTCGTGATACTTGGGAACAAATGGACCGACCTCGACTCTATGAGTTAGGAATATACCTGAAACTAGCCAACCAGGGCCTAATTGAACCCATTGGAGTCTGGAAAAATGTTGACACGACTATAAAAGGAATCTCGACCAAGGTCGATTTCGAAATCATTGACCCAAAGGAAGGATCCAGTTCCTTCCCAGCGTTAGTCAATCGACCTTGGGGTAGAAAGATGAAAGCATCCATATCCCTGGACAAGGAACGAATCAAATTAAAAGAAAATGGACAAAAGGTCATCGTACCCATTCATCCATTTCAAGGGGAACCTTGGACTGAACCTATTGATGAAGAATTCGATATCTGAAAACTCTACCAAATCCAAAACAATGCATATTACACAGAACCAAATATCCATGGAGAACTTCACTTAGGAAACCAAGACTCAGTTGGTTATAATTTCGATGCTGAATTACATGATTGGGAGATCGAGAATTACGAAACACAGGCAAGAGGGTGCTGGACTATACAAGAAGTGCAAAAAAATCCCACCCAATAGTGCTTCATAGTGTCCATTGTCCCAAAAAACTTTGAGAAGAAAATTAGGGAACACCCTATCTTACAACCTACTAACCTGAATACTACACAACTACCAAGATATAAGGAAAGGGAATCACCAGTCATGCATGTCGAGCAAGTGTCTAAAAATATGGGTGACCATGGCCGACTTCAAAGCCTAGTCGAAACTTTTACAGGAAAAGCTGCTAGATGGTGGGATACCCATCAGACAAGACTGCAGACCTGGACAACTACTTCGACTTATTTTGTCGAAAGGTTTGGAGGAAAGAATTTAACCCAACAAGATCAGCTACCTGTATTCACTCAAGGATAGAACCCAAAGGATCATATCAAAACCTGTGAAAAGGAGTGGAGAAGACTTGGATACAAGGATGAACGAGCATGGCCACACTTGTTCCCATAAACCCTAGCCGACTTACCAAACAAATGGTATAAGATGGAAGAAGCTAGAGGTGAAACCTTCTTATGGCATGAACTCAGGGAAAATTTTATTAAAGATTTCAACTTTATCCCACAAAATGAAAATTTGGTCGAAACAGCAAAACAAATTAAAGAGTTTATCCAACCGACCGAAAACAAACCTTTACAAGATCACCGATAGATAAGGAAATGTAACAATATACAAACAAGGTCAAAGCCACAGTCGACAAGATTACAATTAGAAAACGAAAACAAAGAATGAAAAATATTTAGATGGAAATCCAACCATGTCAAAACAACAAAACCTATTTGCACAATCCTGAAAGTCAAAACAACTGACAAACAAGATACCGACAGAATGACTGCAGCTGACTTCCCTGCCACATTCTCACAATTCAAAGAAGGAATTCGACCGATCAATGAAGCCAAAGCACCAGAGTAGCTAGATGCTAAAGTCAAAACTAAAGAGTTCGACATCTCAAATGATGATCGACCAAAAATGGCAAAGATTGGTGACTACTGGAGCGAAAAACAGACCACAGAGATAGTGAACTTATTAAAGGAGTTCCAAGATGTATTTGCTAGAGATTACAAATACCTAAAAGGATTAGTCCACAAAATGGGAGAGATGAAAATTGATACTAAACCTGATGTTCGACCTGTGAAGAAAAGGCCTTATAAACTAGCTCACAAATACAAGGAGATAGCCAAAAAGGAAATTGATAACATGTTGGCAGCATGCATCATCTACCCTATCGACCAATCAGAATGGGCAAGTCCAATGGTTGTACAACCTAAGAAACATGACCCGACCAAACTAAGAATTTGTGTCGACTTCAGGGAACTAAACAAAGTAACACTAGCAGACCCATTTCCAACCCCTTATGCAGATGAAATCTTGAATGAAGTTTCAGAACATGAATGCTACTCATTCACAGATGGATTCTCAGGCTATAACCAAGTGCCAATAACTAAAGAAGACCAGAAGAAGACAACCTTTGTGTGTGAATTTGGTTCCTTTTCTTACAAAGTTATGCCTTTTGGACTAAAGAATGCACCTGCAACGTTCTCTCGAATTGTTGTCAAAACATTTCAAGAGTATATCTATAAGACCATGGCAGTATACTTTGATGACTGGACAATATACTCCATGCTGAAAGATCATTGCAAATGGCTCAGACTTATGTTGGAGAGATGTCGACAAATTCAACTCTCCCTAAACATCAAGAAATGCATATTTGTGACCCCCATAGGGATATTATTAGGGCACATTGTCTGTAAGGAAGGCATTAAGATTGACTTTGCAAAGATCAAAATTATCCTTGACCTAAAACCACCAGTAAACCCAAAACAAGTCAGGGTGTTACTTGGCTACACAGGCTATTACAGAAAATTCATAAGATATTAATCAGATATGACCTATCCTCTTGAAGAACTATTAAAAGAAGATCAAGAGTTTAACTGGACAGAGGAATGCCACATATCATTCGAAAAATTGAAAAGAAAGCTAGTCGAAGCACCAATCCTAAAGTTTCCAAACTGGTCGATCAAATTCCATGTTCATATTGATGCATCAGGCCTCGCAATAGGCGCAATATTAACTCAACCAGGAGATGATGGAATGGATTATCCTATCATTTACAGTAGCAGAAAATTAAATAAGGCTAAAAAGAAACTATTCGACAACAGAAAGAGAAGCCCTAGGAATGGTCTTTTCCCTACAAAAATATCGACATTATCTATTAGCTAACCCATTTATATTCTATATGGACCATCAGGCCTTGAAGTACCTCATCAATAAACCACTACATCATGGAAGAATCTGTCGATGGCTACTTCTTTTCCAAGAATTTGAGTTTGAAGTCATTGTTCGACCAGGCACGTTAAACGTAGGTCCTGACCATTTATCCCGAATCGACACAGGAGAAGAACCGACAAGAGTCAACGATGACTTACCTGATGCACATTTATTTCGGATAGAAGCAGTCCCAGCAAAACTAGAATAAATAGCTTAGTTCTTAGAAAATGGACATTCACCAGAAGGTATGAGCACCAAGAAAAAGTAGATCTTAGCTATGAAGGCTGCACCATACAGTCTCATCAATGGATTTTTATACAAAATGGGATTAGATGACATCCTTAGAAGGTGTGTACTAGAACATGAATGATACCACTATGGACCTGTCAGAGGACATTTTCAAGCAGACACAACTGCAAAGAAAATCCAACAGTCAGGATTATGGTGGCCGACACTCCACAGAGATTGCAAAAATTTTGTTAGTCGATGTGACAGATGTCAATGACTAGGTCGACCTCTAACTAGCACATAAATGCCTTTGATATCAGTAAACCCAAGTTTGACATTCAAAATCTGGGCCATAGACTTCATAGGACCATTCCCTATAGCAGTGAAAAGGACAGGTGCAAGGTATATCATTACTGCAGTTGAATATGTCACTAGGTGGGCAGAAGCTGAACCAGTTGACACATGTTCCAGTGAGATAGCAACTAAGTTTACATATGAGAATATCATCACTAGATTTGGATGTCCACTAACCCTGATTAGCGACCAGGGGACACACTTTATCAATAGAACCATAAAAACCCTAACCGACCAATTCCACATCGACCATCGTCAGAGTACAACATACCATCCTCAGTCGAATGGAGCAATTGAAGCATTTAATAAAACACTAATAAGAGGACTAACCAAAATATGTAATGCTAATAAGGACGATTGGGAGGAGAAAATACCCGCAGTCTTATGGGTGTACAGAACAGCGTATAAACGATCGACCGACCAAACTCCTTTTCGACTAGTCTATGGACAAGAAGCAGTAGTTCCACTACACTTCCAACAACAGACCCCTATCATCGTAGAAATACTACATGTCAATGTCGAACAAGGAAGGAAGGACCGACTATTTCAACTCAGTAAGTTGGAAGAGCACCGACTCATGGCTATACAACACCAAGAAATCCAAAAACAACAATAGAAAGCATGGCATGACCGCAACATCAAGAACAAAAACTTGTCGGTCAGAGACCTTGCTTTACTATACAATAGTCGAGTCAAAGGTAAACCTAAAAAGCTCCACACATAATGGATGGGACCATACGTTGTCGAAGAGATACATCCCAACGGATCAGTCCGACTAAGGACATTATAGGGCATAATATTTCGGAAGCTCATTAATGGAGCCCGACTAAAATGCTACAGAAACTAAAAAAAAAAATCATATAACGACCATAACCGTCAAACAAAAGCCATAAAAACTTAAAAATTCAAAAACCAAAAAAATACCGCCTTTACAGAAAACTATGACAGGAACTCACCATCTCGACAAATGCCATCATGACCATCGACCATTTTCATCGACCGACCACTCCCATCGACCATTCTCATCACCGACATTGACCAACGACCTTGATAGTCCCATCGCACATTCATGACATTGAGTGCCGAAAGCAATCTGCCATTAACACAGACTCAAGTACTCCAGCTGGAACATCATGTCTGCCATTAATACACCCATCGACGCACACATCCACAGTATCGCCTATAAATACTAGATCGCCAAAGGATCATTCACCGCAATCCATCCAGAGAGAGTATCAGAGCATCCAATCGACTAAAAGCCGAGAACCCCTTAGTGAAATCAACCACCAAACTAACACAATGGCCCCCAAACAAACTAGAGCCTTGACCAAAGCCAAGGAAATATAGGCTGCGGATACACCTTTAGTCCACAGGCTTAAAAACATCAAAAATTCCAAAGTACAGGAAGGCTCATGGCAAAAAATATGGACCAAAATACAAGAATGGGCCTTTGTCGGCAAAAAGGCCACTCAAGCAGTAGAGAAAATCAAATGCAGCACTATCTTCAGCTATGCCAATGCACCGCTTATGGCCAGCTTTGGTGGCATGAAGGAAATTGCTGTCAAATTCATCATCAGCTGATATCACAATGACCAATTCTACTTCGACCAGTCGGTCGACATCTCTAGAGAATTCATCTCCAAGCTGATCGGTCTCTCTAATGAAGGAAACCCCGTACTAGTCGGAATCAAAGAAGGACTGGTCGAAGAGCTCACTGGGTCATCTTCCTGTAAGAACTCCAAGGGATTGATGACTAGCCAAATCACAACCCGAACGCCACATATTGTGGCCAAAATAATTGCAATAACACTCACTCTAGCAGGTCGAGGCAGCGACCTTAAGTTAGACATGCTAGAAGCTGTCGACACCATTGCCACCGATGGACGAATATACAGATGGGGTGAATATGTTGCTGACATGGTGAAGACCATCTGTAAGAGATGTCAAGAAACAGGGGGAATCATCAAGTTCCCCTCCCTCATGTTATGGATTGTCATGTACCACATCTGCCCAAAGGGGAGTCCATTCTTTCGGGAACCGTTGAAGTTCGACATGTGGAGATTTAAACCATTCTCCCAGAAAGGAACCTTGCACGAACTTGAGCACGGGAAAGTATTGTTGGAGAACTAGTTTCAACAGCTCAAAGTCCACACAACTAGATGGAGGGTGCCTCAAAACATCCGACGAAATCTACCAGTGAAATCCCACATCCAACTGGAGCTCAACCATACCTCAATGTGGTACATGCAGGGCGACAATTCAAATGCCAAAGCCCTCGACTACTATCCATCTGTCGAACAGATCTTCCAGGAACTCTCTCAACAAGCCAAAACAAAAATACCAGTACCAGCAACAGTAAAGTTGATCGACTTCTCGATCGAAGAGTCACTCACAGACCAGGAAAAATAACAAGACTATGAGCTCAACCTCTATATCAGCACATTTGTGTCAGAGGAGACACCGGTCGAACATAATGATCGACTACAAATAACCATCAAACCTCTGACCACAAAGAAGGCAGAACCTCCGACCTTAAAGAGGGCAGAACCCAAGGCCACAAAGCCACAACCACAGCAGCAAATAACTCCTCTGGCTATAGAAAGTGTCACCCCAACACATGAGCCAGGGGGGAGATAGAGCCATAAAACCCTAAGTATGCTGTTACAAAAGGCATTATTCGAAAATTATCAAAGGAGATAGCAACGGAAAGGAAGAAGCTCAAAACACAACAACAACAAGGTAAAGGTAAGCGCAAGCTTATTCTTGCCGACTCATCAGAAGATGAAGAATAACTGGCAGCCATGGCCCTCGACATCATAAAGGATGCCACAACAAATAAAGTGTCGGTTGAAACCCAGTTCCAGCGATTTGTCGACACAGGAGCACAAGAAAGTCGACCAAAGAAAGCAAAGACTATGCCGACACCTGAAAACGTTGTAGATCTTGTGTCGATGCCTCCACCCCCATCACCGATGAAAATAACTGAGGAACAAGCACAGGCACCGCAATCAGTTAGCCCCCTCGACTTATGCAAAAGTGTGATGTCACAAGAGATGAAAGAAAAATTCGACAAAGATAGGGATTTGCAGGATTTTATTGAGAAACTGCCTGAGTTGTTTACGTCGGCTCAGAATATCTCTACAAAAGCACCTCTCTTCATGACCGAAGGATACCAACCTGGACAGGACGCACAATCCAGAACTTTTGCAACCATTACATCGACTTTCAAGAGAAATCCTGACAAGGAAGCTGAATTGATTGCACGTCGGTCCTCGACTATCACACCGACCGTACCCGTACCCCAAGCCGACCCACCAGCCACTGCGTTGATTGAAGGAGAATAAACTGAGGAGGACATAGCCCGACAAATTAACCAAATGTTCTCCAACTTAGACTCACCTCCCCACCCCAACAATCCACCACTCACCCATACTTCCCCAAAACCAATCACCCCCGACCATTCACCCACTCCATTACCACCACCACCACCACTCCCTGATTCAGAGAAAGACCCACCACAACCAGCTACATCCAAACACCCAGAGGAGATAGTCATCCCACATCCCCAACTAGTTAAACCATCGGCCTCTATCCCACAAACCAAATACCTCACCTCGACTGTTGCAGGTACACAAGAAGCAGATAAAGAAAAGCATAAGAAGCGAAAGCAGAAACAGAAGAAGGAGCATCATGGACAAGCTTCAAAGGTCCAAATCAAATTGAAGCATGCAAGCTCCCTAACCGACATAGATCTAGGACAACTCCTCAGGACCCTAGCAAGTGAAGCAAATACAAGGAGTGAGCAGAGAAATAAAGAACTCAAGGACAAAAATGCAGAACAGGTCGAGTTTCTCGACAAATGCAGGAATCTGGCCCAGTCCGTCATGCCGATCCCCATAGAGGTCGACACAGAAAAACCGCTTGAAAGGGCATATCAGCTATTTGAAAGCATGGTATTGGCCCTCCAATATCACATTCAAGAGACAAAGGAGGAACAAAAAGAGGAAACGACCTGACTCCTACTGGCACAGCACACTGCCTTTTCTGAAGCATATAATGTGCTGGAAGATCATATGGAAGAATCTGTCGTAACTGAAGAAATCCTCAGAGACTGGCCTACTTAATACGGGCAAGTCTATCAGTAGACACAATAGACTTGACAAGGGATTCAAGCACTAGAGAGTAGAAAAACCACTGAGTAAGCACTCAGAACAATAATAGAAGAACAGATAGTGCTTGAAACTGCCAAACTGCAAAAACTAGGAAGGGAAGCACATCAGTGGGTGCAACAAGCTCTCCCTAACTTAGAGAAAGTCAACATCACCTACCCACAGATGAAACGACTTATCAAGACTGCAGAAGAGAAGGACCAGTTCATGGGTCCCGACATGGAGAGGATAGTTGAAGTCTCTATTTCAAAGAAGATGTCGATCTTATAAGGTTTGACCACACTCACCATCGACATCCAGAAAATTTTGTAGAGTTGGACAGATTTCCAACATCACCTCGCAGTAATAGCCCCAGCCATTGTAGAAGTCTGTGTATAGAAAAGACCGACCATCAAACTTCACAGTCCACCACAATAACTATTGAGATCAGCCAAAGGAATTTTGTACCTCCCTGTTTCTTTGAGACGAAGAAACGTTTTGTTCGTGAGGGATATGTAGAAGGAGCAAGTCGATAAGTCGACTTGAAGGATAGCTGACTTAGTCGATCAGCCGACTAAGTCGATGGGCTGAATTAGTCGATCAGCTGACTAAGTCGATCGGTCGACTAAACTAGAGATTAGGTTGGCCACCTAAGTTCATGTCGGTTTACCGAACCGATAGGTAGTTATTTTGTAACCGTTCTGTAATCATATATATTAGGCTGTTGAGCTAGATGAGAACTCAGTTCAGTTCTCTGTTTTGTATGGATTCATTCGTATAATATAATCTGTTAATTCACCTATTTTGTTCTTATTTCTTGTCTCTATTTTATATATATGTTTTAGTGTGTATTATTGGTAACCTTATGTGATCTGTGAGATTACAACATGCACTCATCAGGAAGGTGCAGGAAATGCATGTGGCATCTCTTAGTATTTTCCAATCAGATTTGAGGCAGTAGATTGTTAATCATGCTGCTGAAGATGAATTGTATGCACAGGTCAAGGACAAGTTGAAGCAGAAAAACATTGAAAAGAAGTATGAGGGATATAAATTGGAATAAGATGGACTTCTTCCCTATAAGAACAAAATTTATCTTCCAAATGTAGTAGATTTGATGCGAGTTGTTATGGATGAGATCCATCAAGCTCCATATTCTAATCACCTGGGATATCATAAGACAATTGCTACAGCCATAAAGCAGTATTTTTGGCCAGGAATGAAAAATGACATGGCTGAATATATTTCAAGGTGCATGAAATGTCAGCATGTGAAGGTTGAGCATCAACACCATGCAGGTTTGTTTCAGCCTTTGCCAGTTCCAGAATGGAAGTGGGAAGTTATTTCCATGGATTTTATTATAGGATTGCCAATGACTTGGAGACAACATGATTCCATCATGGTTGTAGTTGACAAGTTAACAAAGGCAACACACTTCATACTGGTTAAGTCCACACATAAGACTGATGACATTGCAAAAATTTTCATGAAGGGGATTTTCAAATTGCATGGATTTCCTAAGGAAATAGTCTTTGACAGAGATGCCAAGTTCACTTCCAATTTCTGGAAGGGTCTATTTACATATTTGGGTACAAATCTGAACTTCAGCACTGCCTACCATCCTCAGACTGATGGGCAGACAGAGAGAGTGAATCAAGTGCTTGAAGACATACTTCGCATGTATGTGATGGACAAACCAATCAAGTGGGAAGATTATTTACACTTGGTAGAGTTTGCATATAACAATGGATAGTAAGCATCCTTGGCGATGAGTCCATATGAAGCCTTGTATGGCAGGAGGTGTAGGACACTAGTGAATTGGGATAATCCAATAAATAGGATTGTGCTTGGGCCAGAATTGCTCAAGGAGATGGAGGAAGAGGTTGCAAAGATTAGGCAGAATCTAAAAGTAGCCCATGACAGACAGAAACGCTATGCTGATAAGCATAGAGTGCATAGAGAGTTCAATGTTGGGGATCTATTTACCTCAGAGTGAGGGCATGGAAGAGTTCCTTGAAGCTTGGGAGTTGTGACAAGCTGTCACCTAGATATTGTGGGTTGTTTGAAGTGCTCGAAAGAATAGGACCAGTTGCATATAGACTTGCATTTCCTGCTAGCACTAAAGATCATAATGTTTTTCATGTTTCTTTGCTTAATAAATATGTACATGATCCTAACCATGTGATAAATTGGGATGTGATTCAGGTGGAACTCGAGGGAGAGTTCCAAATTGAGCCAATGCACATCCTTTACGGGAAGGTCACAATGCTCCAGAATCGAGCCAAAGGATAGGTAAAGGTGCAATGGGAGCACTAAGGCACTGAAGAGGCTATGTGGGAACTGGAGGATGCCATGTGATTGGCACATCCATTTTTGTTCAATTCTACGGAGCACTAAGGGCGGTGCCAATGTAGCATTTTTGTTCAAAGTTTGTAAAGCACTGAGGACAGTGTTGTTGTAAGGGGGAGGGGAATGTAACACCCCAGTTTTGACCCCGTTTGCATTAAAATATATATATGATGTAAATACGGTATTTAATTATGGTGTGGAGCTAAAGGGAAAGGCCCCGCCATTGATTTAGTGGTTTATGTTTCGACAATTAAAAATCGATGCCAATGGTATTTCGTGCTAGCCCGACACATTATAATTTGGACATCATGTACATATGCAATTTAATTAAAATACCCACAACCATCTATGTCAATGCAACATTAAAGGGACGGGGGCATGATTTCCTAAGGAATAGGGGGGGAATAACTCAAACTTGGGAACCAATGGGGAAAATACAAGTGTCAAAGGGAGAACCCATCAATTTGTCAACTACCTTTCTTTTCTTATTCACCCAATCATTTATTACTACCAGCAATTGGTTGAGGAAGTAATTTCCTTAGGATGGGAAAGATATGGAGGTCGAAATTCGAATTGGGTAGAGCACCCATTTCTTGAAAAACGTGTTTTGACTTATGAGGCAATAAAATGCCCAAAATTGCTACTCATTCCTTCATGCATTCATGTTTTCATCTTTCCTCATTCATTCACTCACGTTTTGGTTGTCCTCACACAGTGGGAAGCTTGCATAGCTCTCTCCTTCACATTTTTTGTATGTTGTGTGTTTCCTTCACGTTTAGGGGCATCGTTTTTGTAATGCTCTGTGGTTGGGTTGCCTCCCTCATGATTTGCTGCATTTTCACATTGTTTTGCAAGTTGGAAATCTATTTTTGGTAATGCCCAGTGAATTGGAGAAGAGACCACGATTTCTGGGTGTTTGTTGAGGCCATTTTTGCCCACGTGAAGCCAATGAACATTTTTTGAAATCAATTTTGGTTCCCAGGGCTGTTTTACCCATTCACCATTATCGAATTTGGTTTCCAAGACGTTTTTTTCCTTTCCCCGAGCTTGTATTTTGCTCAGGATGCATCTTTTGTTTTGGTATGAACTGGATTGCAGTGGAATTGGGTCTGAACTATCTTGATAAACCTAGTGTAGGAAGGAACTTCATAAACAGATCTAGAGGGACTGGTTTTCTTCTTTGCACACCCCGAAGAGCATTGGAAGGGAAGGCATAGCCCAAGGGACTATGTAGCAGAAAATGGGATGCTTCCTTGTGTTGGGTGTGTAGATGTTTTAGAAGTGAAGACAGATTTGGTGCAGGTGTCCATAGCTCCATGGTTGAGCTCACTAGCTTAACAGTTCAAGCTTTCCACCTTCTTAGCATCCTGATAAACCCAAATGCAGTTTTGGCTTGGATGAATTTTGATATATATTTGGCTATGTGTGAGCCTGATAGTGTTCCCTTATTCCTTGTGGGAATCATGCCCAGCTCGGGGGTGGCAGTGGTGCTGAGAGAATAATGAGCGTAATGGCTTATGGTTGGGTGGAGCGTTGTAGCAACATAGCTGGTTGTGGGACACACTTCTTTCAAGATAAGTATTCTTGTGTATTTTTATCTCTGCAACTGTATTTGTTATGAATTAATATGAACATGTTGAATGCTTAAATAAATTTAATTGCTTCCTTGTATTTGCAATTTTTATGCATATGTACATGTTGTTAGTTTAATGCATTTTATTATCATGTTCATGGGACTTAAATTTCCTGGAATTGATATCATTATACTCACGTTCTCTCTCTGGTAGAGGGGTGGGGATGTGACAACTACAACCATCATTTCTTCACCACGTTCTTCCTCTCGCCTTAGGGGGCGATCCCCTTAGTTTGGTTCTTTGGACCGTCACCGTCGAATCCCTAATCGACAACACTCCTCACCTTCAGAGCGACACACGACCTTTGATGCTGATCCAGATTCCTAACAAACAATGGCAATATGATAAGTAAAATAAAATTTTATTCAATCTTGTATTTATTTGTTAATTTGTTAACAAACAATGGCAATATGATAAACTTAAAAATAATTTTATTCAAGCTTGTATAATTTATTTGCTAATTTTTTAACTAACAATGACAATATGATAAGTAAAATAAAATGTTATTCTTGAGCTTGTATTTATTTGTAATTATTCTTGAGCTTGTATTTATTTATTGCTAGATCCTTGCCAGCCATCACAGGATCGTGCACCCTCTGATTTCTCAAGAGTAGTTGGGAGCTTCAATGACGTTGGAATGGTTGCTAATTGTTTAAGAGGGTTGGATGATTCCACTCAAGAAGAGTTCAGGAACCTGACCCCTGATCGGACAATCAGAGAGCATGTTAGTAACATAATCAAGTTGCACTTTGAACAACAATCAGTGATTACACAAGCTCAAATCCTACATGGATTGATAAAACACAAAAAATTGAAACATGCCACAAAGTTGTTGGGTTTTAAGGATGTTAAAAATAAAAATGCATGTGAGAATGTAACAGAAAATGTAGCAAATGCACTATTTTCATTTGGAAAGTCAATAAAAATTGATATCAGCGCTGCTCGTAGGGAAATTACAATTGTTATTGTGGCACAAAGCACCTCAAGAAATCGAATGGTCGCAACAATGTCAAATCTGCTCCATGTTTCAAGAAAAACATTGCACTAATACATTAAATTCAAGGTAAAGATAGATGAAAACAATGAAGATGCTTGTTGGGCTCTTATATGCAGAGAAGCATATAAAGACAAGATGGAAGAGGGCATCAGATAGAAGGTGATAGAGTATTGGGATAACCATTCTCGTGCTATACCAGATCGAAAACATGTTTTGCGACAACGTTCTAGTAGAGGCATTTATAAGGAGCATTGCAAGTATGTTATGGAGATGACAGGAGTTGCTTTGTGTGAGGAATTCAAAGAATCAAATCCCAGTGTCCAGATCTCATTTACCATGTTCAGTAAGTTGAAACCGTGGTATATTAGGCCGAATATGATTCTGGACACTTGTTGTTATCAATACCACTTTGAATTCTAGTTATACTATGACACATTTGTGGATTTTTGCAAAAAACATTGGGATGGTGAAGTCGCTCCTCACACAGTGCAGGATTTTATTTCTATGATACTATGTAATAGGAATCCTGAAAATGTGTTTTTCATTAAAAGGTGTGTAGGTGGGAGAAGATGCCATGAATGTGGTGATTTGGAATTGTTCCATAGGAAGTTTCCTATCGATCCAAAACACCATGGATTGTCAGATATCACATTTAAGTGGAAGAGATATGAGTATGTCTCCATGAATCCATCATCTTCTTCACATGTTCCATTTAAGAGGATCAACTTGCTCGAGGATGATATTCCTATTTCAGACTTCATGGAAAAGTTTCAAAGTCATATTTACAAATACATTAAACACTCCGACAAGTCTAGGTGGCAAGCTTTAGAATTTAAGCATTCTCGTGAGGTTTTTGAGCCAGGCACAATCCTATCGGTGGTAGATTTTGCTGAGAATTACACATTTTCTCCTCAAAGAGATATACAAAGGGAGTATTATCACTCCAACCAGGTGTCCATCTTTGTACATGTATTGTTAATACATGCTCAGGCGAGCATTGATGTTAGGGATATCACTCCTCAGTCACACGATGTGATCAAGGAATACCATTTTTATGTCAGTGATGATCATGAGCATGACACATTGTTTGTTCAACACTGCTTTGGGTTTATTTATGATTCATTCAAAAAGAATGGGGTGTCATTTACAGAACGCTGGATTTGGTTAGATGGGTGTGTGGGGCAGTTCAAATCAACACGCTCCTTTATTTGTTGAGTCGCCTTCACAAAGAGACAGGAATTCAACACACCTGGAGATTTTTTGAAACAAGGCACGAAAAGGGTGAACATAATGGTGCAGATGCATGCGTGAAACGAGCACTTTGGAGGTACCAAATGAGTCATAGTGCATCTCAACTCAAGTGCTTAATAGAAGTAGTTGATCAGTGCACATAAAATTTGGGTCACCAACGCCATGAACAAGCAAGGCTGGTGCGTAGGTAGGAACAATATATATATATATATA
>LPNX011048829.1:257237-282128 GCA_001517045.1 Pseudotsuga menziesii
CGACATATTTTCCATTGAAACGAGGAAGTATGCATGTTTCTGTGAGTTATGCATTGACGCCAATGGACTGGGGGTTGATCATTGAGTGAATGATGCATATGTCAAACAATGGAAATATGTCCCTCTTAATCCAAAGGGGCCACACCCAATTCCAATGTGGCAAGAGATGCACACTGACGAGGCAGTGGTTTCACTAGAACATGATCAAGTTTCTGATTTGGTTAAGCAAGGTACATGATAGTTGATTGAATGTTTAAACCTCTAATCTTGTACACATGCATATATATATTTAATATTTGTTTAATATTTGAAAATATTGATGCAGGTGACGTATTTGTTGTAATTGCACCACCGGGAAATTATGAGAATGTGGCATATTTTTTGATGCGGTGTACACAAATCAAAAGCATGTTGGTGCAACCCTATGTCAATGGATATTTCACGTACCAATTTGGTGACCTAGTTGTGATGGGCCACTTTTTTTTTAAAGTGAGAAGATAAGGTGATTATATTATTTATAGAGATTTCATGCCTAAATATATATCTTGTCAGTACAGTCATTTGGTGGTGGAATCTCAGATACATCTCAATGAAATCAAGGTGAATAGGGGTGAACCAAAGAGATGGAAGATGTCAGTAGCTGACCATGATCGTATTATGGAGACATGCATTCCTATAACCCATTGGCCAGATGAATGAAAGTTATATGCCACTTTTGTTGTTGACATAGTTGACATCCTTTTGAAATGTAATTTTTGTAATATATCATTTGTTTTTAAATGTAATTTTTGTAAACTTATATATGCGAGTATGTGCATTCACATATACTCTATGTGCATTCACCTATACCTATGAATACCAACAATGTCCTAAGACCATGTTATGGAAGCTCAATTTTGTCTATGTAACCTTTTTTTGGTATATTTGTGCAAATACATGTATATCACACTTTATTTGTGCAAAGTTCTAAATTGCATGTTGTAAATTGTAAATCACACTTTATTTTGCAAACTTGTAAATTTTTTTACAAATGAAATCAAATTTAAAATTGTAGTTGTAATTTAAAATTGCAAATTGTGATTGTAATTTGCACCTTCTAGATCTCACATTGTAAAGTTGTAAACATTGTAACTGAAAACAAAATTTAAACTATAACTGCAAATAATTAAAACATTTAACAACCCATCATGTTAAAAAAAAAGGTCCATATATATATATATATATATAATCATAAAGTACAAAATAATAAAGTCCACAAATAAAACAGTCTACAAATCACCCCTACACCATTGATCGAGATATTGACCATCATGGCCACTACCATCAGCTGCACTATGCCCTTGACCATCCTCGTGCTCATCAAAAAGAAAATTGCTTAGGTCTGAGAACTGCAGAAGTTAAAACCGTGACCTCTGCAAGTCCGTTACATACCACATATTTAAATTACATGTACAATGTGACAAAAAATTAAATATATATGAAACACAAATCTATGAACTCACCTCGCTCGAGTTGAGTGTCAGGTTTGGGAGGTTGGGTATCTTTCGAGACGAGCCTTCATCAGGACACGGCTGATGAGCGGCAACCCACTGATCTGCAAACATCACGACGGCTTCAACGCCCTCATCTGCAGCTATCTATGTCTGCGTCTGTTTCCATGACATGAAAATAGAACTATATTAATGAATTACAATTTGAACTTGAGAATTACAATTTGAACATGTAAATTATAATTGAACATAAATGTGCAAACAATTCGAACATAAATAACTATTACCTCGTCGACTGGCATGTTCTGAGTAGATCTCAGGCGGGGCTATGTAGAATCTTGTGCAATGCCCTTTCCTCTATCCTGTACAATATGAACAAGATAAATGACGAAAGTTAGAGCAAACCAAAGTATTACATGTTCAACAATTGACTCAATTAGAAATTCAAATTTAGGATGACAGTTAACACATACCTCATCGATGTGGGCGGATGGAACTGGAGCGGGACCTCGAACAGATGCATCATTGCCAAAAAGGACCTCCATGAAACTGGGCTCCTACATGGAGTTCTAACACAAAGAAAAGTATTAGTTATAAAATGATTCATTTGAAGATACATTACAATCAAATGACGACAATAAATATATACATATCTCATCGGTCGAGGCCTGTGTCTATCATGCAGTCGATAATATGCATCATAGGCATCGATATCATACTGCAGCACTGTATCGTGATCAAGAATGTGAAGAATATCATCGTCCACCCACTGTAATTGAGGCTTTGTAGGTGAAGTGGGTGCTCTATGTCTCTCTTCCTGCACAACCATCATGGTACCATGCATTGTCTTGCGTGCCACCTCTTCTAGTGCACTCTGCTCCTCAATCGCTAGCTGAGATGACTCAGCTACATCATTTGTCCTAAGCACGGTCCTGCTAGGGAGACCTGCCAAAGGCTCTGGCTCCGACTAAGCTCCAGGTTCTCTCCTAGTCCCATGACGCGCATGACTGCAACCCCCACCAGCACCATAGAAGCTCGAGGGTGTGCAGGTTTAATTTGGGTCATGGTGAATCCCCAGTACAAAATATTCATATATATGTTTTTCAAAGTATAGTGGGACCTGGTCATGGTGGGTAAACATGCCACATGCTCCAATAAACCTGTCATATATAAGGCGTTGTAGCCTCTAGCTTAAACTTCTTGATTTTAAGCGGTTGACCATCGTGGCGGTTGGGAGAGATATCAAATAATGTTCCCTTCACATCATGGGCAGCTGTTGCATCTCTCACTGCGAGCCATTTATCAGGACCCATCACTGCGGCCCTTGTTCTCTAGCATGCAGTGGCCCAAAGAGAAATCAATGGTCCGATGGACTTGTAGATCTTCAGTAGATTGTCTATTGCCTCTAACATCATCCACATCGAACGTTATGCGGGAGTGTGGTCTAAAATGGAGTAGACGTTAGTCTGCAAACAATCACGCTAACTGGTAATGTCTTGCAGCATGATGCGAGTGATCTCATCCTCCCATGGTGCTTCCTTGGGAGGGTCGAGGCCTTATTGTGCAGCCGCAGCACCTGAGAATTAGATGAAAACATAAATGTCAGTCAAAATACATACATCAACTATAGGTGAATTTGAAATCAATATAAATTAAAGGTACTGATAATTGAAAGAAATATATATATGCATTTAATGTACCTGTCTCGTGGGGAACCTCCCCACCGACAGCAACAGTATCCTCCTCGTCGCTCACATGCACGGAGTGACTGCCACTGTGGCTATCGCTCAGATCCCCAGCAGGAGCATGTGTCGACATAGGACGCATGGGAAAACTTGTGAAAATAGATACATACAAGTTTATGATTAAATATGCACATGTGAAACAATTTAATTTTATGTAACTAACAACAAAGAGTACATCATGCGCAATTGTATACTCACGAGTCCTCTGCTGATCTTTGGAACGAGGAAAGGCCGCAAATCTGCCAGTGCTCTGCCTTTGGCGAACAGAAGAACCCCGCTATGTAGATGCATCTGCATGAAATAAGGCATAATAAATGCAGCTAGCATACAATATAAGATAAATGATAAATATGTCAATAGTAAATATGTATAAGAGATCATTATAATTTTATTAGCAAAGTATAAATAAATTGATACTATTTTACGGGATCACTGACATTTAAAGAGATAGAAAATAGTTATGGGAGATTGTGTGTACCATAGGCATTTTAAGGGAAGAATTTGTTTTTTGGGGGGGGGGCAGGAGGGGGGGCTAACTTGAATTTGACAACGATTGTTAATGAGGTTTGGGGGACCTCCTCTCATTTGGATCCATTCTATTGTTATTTCATAAATTTATTATTGGAGTCAACCTTGGTGGATGTCATTTCCTATCCAATGGCCCCAACTTCGAGGAATGGTATGAATGGGCCCTTTGGGGAAGCTAAAAGACTTGATTAGTTTCTTGTTTTAGATACTTTGTCTAAAATTGTCTACAGATTTCGTTCTTGGACATTGATCTCTAGCATCTCTAGCCACTTTTGAGTCTAGGGTAAATGGTGTTGTTTATGGAGCTCCCAATGCGACTTTTATTTCCCTCGAACCTAAGAGTTCAAAACCGAGCTTTCTTTCGATGATTTCGAACCTATAAGACTCTATAATTTAGCATATAAAATTATCTCAAAAATCATTGGGATTAATCCAAAGTTGGAAAAATGTATTTCTAGAGAACAATTTGGGTTCCTCGCCAAGAGGAAGTTTTTAGATGTTATTATGGAGGGCCTTAGCAAGATGATTAGGCATGAAAATGTGGATAATTCCTTGGGTGAATAATTTCGCTCTTTACAAATGAAAACTTATACTCCAATTAATATAGTAGGTTAATTATTTCATTTCAACTTTTTAAATAAATTTTAAATAAATATAATTTCAATTTTTTTATGATTTAAAGTCACAACTTATATATTTAATTAATTCTTTCATCCATTTTTTTAAAATTAAATTACAGTCCCAGTTTTCCATAATTTAATGTATAAGTTTATATATTTTATTAGTAATATTTGTTACTATTATTTTAAAATATTATAAATTTATAATTTATAATTTTCAAAATGTTGAATATAAATCTATATATTTTTTCTAAAAAATATCTAAAATATAATTTTATCTTAAATTATGGATTTCTATTAATTTTTTAATTTGATATTCTTTAAAAAAAAAAAATCATGAATTTCTATTGATTTTTTAATTTGATTTTATTTTTAATTTAAAAAATACTTCTATTTTTCATAATCTAAAATCAAATCTTATATACTTCATTAATATTTCCATTTCATTTTCTTTGATAAATCCAAAAATATATAACTACACTTTTTATAAATTCAAATTCAAATTTATATACATATTTATTATTACTTTTTTCCTTCAAAAAGTTTTAAAAAAAAGTGGATGATCTATATTTTCATAATACTTTTGTTTTTGTTTAAGCTTAAAAAAACAAAAAATAATAAGTACACTTTTCAATAAACTAAAATTAAAATATGTCAACTAATAAGTCAAAACATACATATAATATTTTATTCTGAAAAAAATATTTATAAGAAATATAAATATAAATTAACATAATATTTTAATTATAATTATAATTTATTTTATATATATATATATATATATATATATATATATTCTAATTATAACACATATATATATATATATATATATATATATCAAAATATTTAAATTAAAATATATGGGTTGTTTAGATAAATGCCCCAACCGATTTAAAGTTCACGATTGTATCGCGTCTAGGGTTTAGATTTTTTCTAATCCTCTGTGTATTCTTGGAGGATTGAAAAAAATAGGGCAGTATTTGAAATACTTGCCCGGCACACATTTCAAAATTAAACCAGCAGCATAAACACTGCCGATTGATTGAAATATTTATACAAACTATAAATTTAATGTTTAAATTTAACAAATTTGAATTTTTTCAATCCTCTGTGTATTCTCAGAAAATTGGAAAAATTTGGGCAGCAATTCTGTTTGTTGGGCACACATTTAAAAATTAAACCGGCAGCATAAACGCTACCGGTTGACAAAATATATATAAAACAAAAATAAATAAATAACAAATTTCAATTACAATTTTATTAAAACCTGGCAGCATTTCTGCTTGTCGGCACACATTTCGAACATATTAGACAAAAAAACTAACCTAAAACATCTATAACAATGATTTTTTTCAATTTTAACCTAACATTTTAAAATTTTAAAACTTTTAAAAAACAAGTAAATTTCCATTTAAATTTCAAAAAAGAAGGTTTGGGGTTGGGGATACCTCTCTGCTCTAACATCATGGTGAAGGGATGGTTGTTCGTGGCTTACACCGTAGCTTGGTCGAGGTCTCTTGATGCCCTGCAGCTCGATCGAGGTGTTTCTATAGAGAAAATGAGAAATAGGTCGCGGCTACCCACGACCTTTTTTATTATTTTTTTTAACAGCACTAGTACAAAATGAGGAATTAGCTACTAGGTGACTAAAAATTCTAGTCACCATAGGTTTTTCAAGTGATTTACTACTAAATATGAGCAATTTTGATTGACCCAACTATAAACGACTAAAATTAACGACTAATTTAGTCACCAGTTAACAAATATGACTAAATAATAAGTGACAGAGTTAAAAATGACTAACATAAATGACCAATTTAGTCACGACATAAAAATGACTAGCTAGAATAATATGAATTAGTCATTTTTAATTATGTCATGAAAAATTGCATTTTTGAAATTAATGAAGTGTACATTTTGTAAATTATATGCCTTCTATTAGTAATATTCGTGCCATGCACCCTGATATTCAGAGATCCAACAAAGAAATTGCACAAATTTGCTCTTGACCGTCTTATCCCTGTTGCATCATTGAAGCAAATCGTTAAGCACATGCCAAATTAGGACAATTAGGTTCCTACGTCAATTATGAATTAGGTACTAGAACCAATACCATATCGATACCTAGAAGAATCATAGCTTGTTGTTTATGTTTCAATGTAAGAGTCTCAAATCCCATACTGAGGTGCTCTTCTAACTTCAATATAACTATCATGATTTGTGACTGTCGAGCTAGGCAATGCACCAGTTGACGTAGCTTCACCATGCTTAGTTCCTTAATTAAACATCGTACCAGTACTTGTCGATCCAACAATAATTGAACCAGTGGAAGCACCAAGAACAATATTTTAACCAATCAAAGACTCAATTATAATTAAACTGGGGTGTTGACCCAGAACCAGCCTCAGATCCATATGCAGTAAAGGTAGAGGCCTGATCCCATCTCAGAGTTTCATGTAAATATTTCGATTCCTCGACTTCTTACAGGCATGACCTCGCAGAATATGATACGTATAATGCAGTGAAGACCTCTCCTTATCACTATCAAGTTAAACCTTCTAATTTATGCATTAGTGGCCAAGTAATTTTTGCATCTTACGTCACCACCCACCGGACTCACGATGTGCAGAACTCTTCTCAACCAGCGTCCTCGATCCAAGTTTATTATATATACTTATACTATAACAAAAAACATCATTATAAAAAATATTATATAATAATAAAACAAAAATATTCTATTTATATAAAACACAAATTATTATATTTATATAAAACACAAATTAATTAAATTTTATATTAATCCTAATTTATAAAACTAAACAAGTTATATAATAATTATTAAAAAAATTATAATATATAATAACAAATTAACATAATTTATATAAAATAAAATAATAAAAATAAAACACATACATGAATGGGTCATTTGGACCACTAGATGTTCCAATGCCCATACCATGGCTCCAATACCCAAACTGTCATGTTCTTCTTGCCATGTACCATTAAGGTGGGGAAATAACATGTTTTGTCTTAGCTGCCTCAACAAATTTATTTGTTGTATCCATGTCATGTTCAATTATTTGTTATGTGTTGCTAAAGCCACATCAAATGAGTATGGGCTTCATATTCCTTCGTAGAATGCGTTGGAATCCTTGGGGTTTTGAGCAACAATTTAAGGAGAAATCAAGGAAAATTGCATAGTTATGGATTTCATAATCCACCAGCCTCACCTACTAAACATAGCCTTTCAAATTGTCACCCTTATCCACATGCACTTCACTCCCTCTAAATGTGGATCTGATTGTTATATTGTTGCATTGGAATTTGAAATGATTTATGATTAATGTTGATCCTTTGTTATTTTTCTCTATGAATTGGTTTTATTGTAGATCAATTAAAGACAAGATAAATGAAAAGAGTGGAAAGTTAGAGTTAACATATCAGTTTCATAATTGATCACTGCAAAAAATTGAAGATGAGTCAACAACCAATTTTGACAATTGTTGAATACCATGCATACGATGAGAGAATAGCCGATGCAAAGAACTTGCTTAAATATGTATGTCCATGTAATTATTTTTGTGGTGGGAAGATGATAAAAATACAAGTAATTTATGAACATATGCTAAAATTTTGTCATACCGGAATGTAACTTTAGAATTTTGGAAGAAAATAGTATTTTTAACCATCAATTAGGGAACCATTAAACCATTCAAAAACATATTATAGATCTTAATAAGAACTATCTCTCAATGCCTATATATTATCTCTGCAAAGAATCTCAAAAATAATGATACTTCAAATGCATAGCTTAGGACAACTACAATACATTTTACAAAAAGTAAGTAAAGAAAGAAACAAAAAATATGATCTTTAAGCAAGCATACTTACTAAGTTGTCATTTAACAATTTTATGTTAATATGAGGAACCACTTTGTACTTAAAAATATTTAATATTATTTAAAAAAAATCATTTTCTTCTTAACGGTCATCTATTTTGAATTTTAATTGGAAAAACAACTTAAATATCCAACACGATAGCACCAGAGATCAAATTTGAAGGGTTGGTCTTAATTTTAGTTAGAAGGGTATATATGTATGGGGGCCTTCGATAATGAAAAGCTTTAAAAAAATTACACTTCAATTGACAACAATAAATTAACTCCACATTTCATAAAATATTGCATTTTCAATAAATTTATGCCACTAAAGAAATTAATAAATCCACTACAATTAGATGAAACAACTTCCCTTAAAAAAATTATGAAATAGGAATCCACTCAAACATTGAATTCAACACATTGAAAAAAATAGAAAAATAAAAATTGTAACTGAGATAAGCATCTACCTTGAATCCATGCTTAGAAATATTTGGCACCCATGATTAGTTTATTCACAACTGAAGAATCTTTGTCTCTTTCCAAACCAGTAAACCTAAATCATGTTTTATGATAACGAAATTATCACCTCCTTTGCCACATATCAGTAGAGAAAGCGCCAAACAGATTTGTACCCAACAATAAAAATCAATGGGGATTCACAGAATCATCTCAATGGTGAAGAATGGGAACTAACTGTTGCTATCACCCCTCCACTCCATTTATTTTTTTAAACTTTTATATTAAACCTCAAGGAGCGGTGGTGCCCTAGACTTCCATGTATAGTAAATATCACCTCTATCCCTCACAGGTTGCAACCCCACTTGAAATCCGAAAAAAAATCCATACACATTGTATCCAACTGGTGATGTAAAATATGTGGTGATCCATGCCTAAAAGCCATTAAACTTTGTAGGGAAATATGTGCCACCTTCTTCTTCCATCTAGTACTTTGTTTTGTGCACCACCATTTATACCTTTTTTTCTATTTATAAGATTGCAACTCTGCAAGCTCATGCAACAGATAGAGAGAGATGGCCATGGCTACCATCTATTATATACTTCAACCAGTCGGTCTCTAACTACTAGGGAATAAGCTAGATTTGGGTCCTATGGAAGGCGAACCACATTATTCAGTCAGTGTTGAAGGTAGACTATTGCTCGCACTAGGATTGTCTCTGCTTTAATGGGTTATGAATCAATCACTGCCATCCGGTACTTGATTTGGATTTGTTTATGGAATTGGAATTGATGATGGAGGTTGGGATGCTTCAATCGCTCCATGTGCTCCATAGGATTTTAAAAAAGTAAGAACACATTATCATATACCCCAAATTGTGACAGGTAGCTTGTGCAAGAAGTTGGAACAAGATAGTAGTATAAACCTCAAGGATGGAATCAACGAGCTATGGCTATTGAGCTCAAGGAAATACTGCACTAGATTCTTGGGCGTGATGCATCTAGATATTCATCTAAATCCGAACCTACTATAACCTCTACCACTTTCGCTCGGTAAAATTGGTGATTCATCTGTGCTATGCTAATTGGTAAACCATCTAGCATTACAGAAGCAACATAAGTTAATGAGGAAGTCATACCGTTGAGGGCAATGGAGGAAATTGGGATTATAATTTATGGAGGCAATTAAGGTGGGGAATCATGATATTGAAAAGTAGTGCATATCAATGAATATTATCCCTGGTCATCAGCCCAACCCCGTTGGTTTTACTCGATACGAGCACAGGTCGAACGCCAACATCAACATACCATCCATTAGAAAATAGTTATGTCGTTTCAGAAGCAAAAAAAATTGATTCTGATTTTGGATCTCTTTACTTTACTAAAGCAACTGTAACAGGAAGGTCCTATTCATGGGACACATGGGCCATAAATTTTGGAATGGTTCCCCCCTCACTAGCATGGCGTTATTCAATCGGACTGACATTTCTATGGTTTACATTTGGTCACTTCCGAGGACCACAGTACTTCGGACCGAGGATGATAAATATTGACAGATGCCTCAATAAGTTTCTACCTAGGAATGACAACCAAATTAATGTTTGATGGATAGTTTGTAGGACAACCCTTTTAATGAATTTTAATTCAAATTATGCATGGGACACATGGGCCATAAATTTTGAAATGGCTTCCCCTCACTAGCGTGACGTTATTTGATCGGACTAACATTTGTAGGGTATACATTTGGTCACTTCCCTTCAGACCGAGGATGATATATATTGCCAGATGCCTCAAGTATCTACCTAACTCTGACAACCAAATTAATGTTTGATTGATTGTTTGTAGAACAACCCTTTTAATGAAATTTTAATTCAAAAACAAAAATCAATTTTTTATGACGGTCAAATTTTTAACCACACTTCTCGGACTTCTCGGACGTGCCAAAAACCCTTTGAAAGGTTGTGACGGCTTCAATATTACACAACTTAGAAAATATTTAAAAAAAAATCCTACATACCAAGCAAGTTAGCAAAGCTAGCATAACTGGGGTCAGGGCATTAAAATGTTTTGTTCAACACTTGTCGTGAAAGCATACATGTATGGGATGGAGGGGAAATGGAATCAAGCCTAATTCAATTGAATCCTTTCAACTCACTGCATGTCTGAGTCTCAACAATCCACCTTTTAAATTGAACCAAAATACCAAAAGAATTTTATTAATGGCTAGATCTGAGAAAGTTCCAAGTGTGAGTAATTAAGGGCTCGAGGCTCTAAAATTTGTTGTGTTTTGTATCGGTCTACGATTCAGTGAATCAACAGTCACATGTAGTAATTTAAGTTATTTAATGAGAACATCTAATGTGTATACCTCTATGTCGAAACCGTTTTCCATGTCGATGTAGGCCACTACCCTCTTTATTGTCTTACCAAAAGGAATGATAATGAGGAAGAAGACCTAAAATTACGAACTTCGCCTTCAAAGAATTCATTGCAATCACATTGGTAAGGAGTGATAAGAAGATAAAAACACTCCAACATGTCAAATGTTAGTTGATTGTGTTAATTAAAGACTTATATGGTAAATTTAATATAAGACTTGCTTATACTTGTCTCTTACTCTTTGTGCCTTGACACATTTAATATTTTATGGTTGTCTCTATGCCTTGACCCAATTCGTATTTTGAAGGTGAGGATGTGCATGCATAATAATCCTTAGTTATGACTATGAGATGAGGATTTAAAGGGAAGAGGATGTAAAAACAAGTAATTTTTATATGTATTTTGGTGGCGCTGAGGACAAATTTGTGAGAAACCACAATATTTGGAAGGATGGAGGGAGATTACATCACGATCATGCCACCCATCAAATTGAAGACTATTCTTGAGCCAACAATTGTTTTTTTAATTTTATTAATAACCATTGTTTCTACACATCGTGTGCCCAATGACACTTCTCCATAGCAATGCATAAATCGACCTTTGCATAGTTTGTGATCCTAGCTACATGTTATTATTTGTACTTGCATGACATTGAGTGTTGTTTATAGTTGTCATGAGTCCATGATATTCATGCAAGAAATGAAGTCTTATAGAGGAGGACTCATCAAACCGACCTTTTGAATTTCATTTTGATGAAAAAAGAGTGGACATTGGTAGTGAGGTTCACATAGGTAGTAGGCACAAAGTTTTGAGCTTGTTTCAAGCCTAGCAGTAGACTAGTAGTTCTTTTTTGTTATAGTCGTAGTTGATGACACATTGTCACCCTTTAGATTGCAACCAAAAGTGACTTGAGAGTCAGAACATATCTATGGCTAGTGTCTTGCAGTCATAATTGATTACTGGTCATCTTGCACAACTAAGTAGTAAGTGCATGGAATGAGCGAGTGAGTGATTATAATTTATCATATTTCCAATATTTTGAATGACGAGTTGAACTTTATAGCATACAAATTTTAACATCTTGAGAAATTTATATGGATGGGGAATTTCAAATGTTTCCCTTCTTTTGAAATGTTGATATAAATTATGCCCTTCTTAATTGGAAGGGTAAAATTCAGATTTTAATTTATGTTTGAAGGGAAATTTTAAGGGAAGGGCTGGGAAGGGTTCAATTTTGAGCTATTATGGCATCAATGTTGGAAAGTGCTCTGTCCTTACAAACATGACGGTCGATAGCCAGTGGAGCATTTCAATTCCATGGGCACTAGCTAGTGGACTCCCGCTCTCTCTTCATATTCTAACATGGAGCTTCTTCGTGAGCAAACCCTAGCGAGTGATTGATCCAACAGAGAGGGCCTGGTTGTGCAGTGTGCTGGTTATTATTTCGTGACATTAATTTATAGTTGGTTGTATGTCTGTTTTTGTTATAATGAATTCGTAACCATACGCAGTTCCCTCTTTTTTGTGTTTCTTGCCGTTCAATTTGACTCAGAAATGCTCGTCCTGTTTTCTTCACAAAACGTTCTATATGAGCCAGAAGCCTACCTGTTTTCTTGTGGTAATTCAAAGTTTCTGTCGGTAGACGGCCTTCTACAGATTTTGGATTTGAACTAGAGCCAGGCATTATAGTATTTGAGTGAAATTTCGACACATGAGAGCCTACTTTGCAGCTATTGTTTATGTGCCGGAAGCATTCCTCTTTAGAAAAAAATTACACTATTTTTTTGGCTGGGAATCCCAGAAACTTGTGTAATTGTGGTTTGGAGTGTGGAATATGTGTTTGGCTATTTGAAAGAGAAGATAGCAACATGACAGTCTGTGGTAGTTGATGAAGGAAGCCCTAGCTTATTTAGTATTAACAACTGAATTTTTTAAAGGTTTTTGGAAGGGACAGAGTCATGATGACGACTGGACTACCCAACACTCGAATCCACACTGAGGCTTGCCGGGAATCTGTAAGTAGAAATGATGTTTCCTTTCTCTGTAAATTTTATGTTTCCGTAATAATGTCTTAACTACTTTCCTAGAAAACCGGACATGTGTTATTTACCTTCAGAAAAACATCTTTAATTCGACAGGAATTTCCCAATAAAGGGAAGATAAAACTTGCATTCTCAAGAAAAATATGTAGGTGATAGATGAAAACGATATATACGTAGAGACCAACTCCGCATTTTGCCTTTGACCACAAAAGGATGGTTTGATGACAAGGAATCATGTTTGCTGATTTTTACTATAAAGATGTGACTTCTGTGAAGACTTTGCAATAATGTATACTCTTTGTAGGAGAGAAATATATTTGGCTTATTTTTCGGTAAAAAATTGCAAATTTTCTAAATATTTTTCCACATCGTTTCTTAATTTTGAGAAATTGAATAAATATCTACATATCTCTATGAATAGTCCTATATTTCTACATAAACTTAGGGATCTTGTGTCGAATCTTGAAGAAGATGAGGCTTTATGAGAAAGTGTGGCAAAACTAGTGACATATACCATTTTCTACATAAAATGTTGACTGTACAAGAAGATCAGATTAGGTTTCTTAGTTTCCCTCTTGGTTGTTATAAGCTCCTAATGAATATAGTGTATGTAACAACGTGAATCTAGACACATTGAATTATGCTCCAAAAGTGTATGTAGATTAAAACGGGAACAGATGCTAAAACCTGTATTCTCATTTCCAAGAAAATGAAGAAATATTCAATTATTAATATTCTGTTTGTGTATTTTCAGAAGGAGAATATCCCCATTGGTCCACCTGAAAAGAAAAGGAAGTTGTTTTCAAGAGATGACAATCCCAAACAAGCACCTGCACCAAAAAGTAATGGCTTTGAAATGTTATCTGTTCTTTCCACTAAGAAACAAGGGGAAGAATCAGTTCAAGCCGTTAGTGTAAATGGGTCGGAGGAATATGAAGAAACTCAAATGACAACAAGTGAAGTAGAGGCTTTGATCAAAATGAAGATGGTAGGAAAATTAAAGAATGATGCAAAGTTAATGCATTCTCTTTTTCAATTTTTTTTTAATACCACCTTATTTTCTAGAATCTGTGTCAATCTATGGTAGATACAATTAGAAAAAGCATGAGATTTTGATGCTTAATAGGGTAGAATGGAACAAATGATGGATTACATCAGGAAGCTCCGAGCTTGTGGCTGGAAATTTCTTCAAAAGGAGGCTGGATATATTCTTCAGAAAGAGCAGCTCACGGGTCAGATAGAAGAGCAGAGAAAAAAAAGAGGAAATTGGTAAGTGCGATTTTGCTTTTCATCCTGTGTTTGTTTTACAGTTTTCTTTGTTTGGAAGATTTGCTGAAAATATTGTTCAAACCTTATTGAATTTTCTTATATAGTACATATATGCTAGTAGAAGAGGAAATGATATGCATGGAATGATAGAATTAATATTTCTAAATTTATCTGGTGTAGCATTTCTACCTAGTAATCATAGAAATGAGTTATGTCTTTTGTTAGCAATTGGTGGCTGATACTTTAGCATCGTGGTGAACACCTCTCTTGAAGGTACCATGTAAGTATTAAGTTGGAATTGTGATCTCATTAGTTTCATTGCATTCTCCAGTTTATGCAATGAATCTTAAGAAAGAAAATCTAGGTGATGAAGTCACACAGCGAAAACTAAGATGATCTACTCTTGAAGTAGAGATTTCAAAAGTCAATACAGAAAAAAGGTAATTTAATTTGTTGTTGTTGTTCTTTACTCTTAAAATCACAAGCAGTGTTCAGTTCAGTTGTTTGTTTTTCTGTTCCATTGATTGATTACCAGGTTATGTTAAGTGTTTAACTGAGATATAATTGTATCCAGGAACTTTTGATTATACATGACAAGGATTCGGAGGCATTGTGTATTGTTGGAGAAGAAAAATCAAGGCTTGCTAACGAGATAGACAAACTTAAGAGTGAACTGTCAACTTCAAATGATCAAGTGTGCAAACTATTTTATATTGCTTTTGATTTTTTTGTGCTTATGACATTACACATTGTGATAAGTTCATTAGTCATCATTTTAAATTTCCCTTTCGACAATTATGCTGACTTGTTTTTTCCTTTTTTTCCAGATTAAATCCTTACATGATATCAATAAATGATTAACAGAGTATAACACGAGTCTTCAAGTGTACAACAGCAAGTTGCAGACTGATGTTGTTGTTGCTACAGAAGAGAATATGAAGACAAAACAAGAAAAATATGCTATTGTAGAAACTCTTAGTGCTGTACGAGGCAGTGTTGTTGCTTTGCAGACACATCTAGATAGTGCTAAGGCAAGTGCATCATGGGTCTGATAATTTCTGCTATGCAGCCTTGTGATATTTATAGCTTTATTATGAAATTATTTCACCCTTCTATGTACCAAATCATATTGTAATGCTTGAAGTCAATTCAAACTAAGCTCAATTCATGTCCAATGATAGCAATTGCTTTTGTTCCCTTGCCTAGATGACTTGTAAGAATGCCTATTAACACTCTGTTTATACCGGCAGGAATCTCTACTCAAAGGAACGAAATAGAGGAATGCCTTGAATGAAGAGATAGAGAGGGTGCATGGATAACTCCAGAATGTTATAGAAGACAGGG
Organism: Pseudotsuga menziesii; assembly: GCA_001517045.1. Classification (NCBI taxonomy): domain Eukaryota; kingdom Viridiplantae; phylum Streptophyta; class Pinopsida; order Pinales; family Pinaceae; genus Pseudotsuga; species Pseudotsuga menziesii. The sequence goes on from LPNX011048829.1 coordinate 272,992, forward strand.
ATCGATGCATAAACCAAATCGTGGCTCTTACAGAAGAGAATGCAAGGTTTAAAGAATTCACAGGAAAATCAGCATGTGAACTTCAGATACTTACTACAAAAGAAACTACACTTGAGGTAATTTAAATAGAAGATTACTTTTCAGTAAAAACCATTAAGTGATCTCCTTATACCTATAATTGAGCTCCTGCAGAATCTAGTAAATACTGTTGTAATATATGTAGATACTAGAAAGTGATTTAGTCACTTATTTGTTATCTCTATATATCTTGAGATATTAAATTCTGGAGTATTATTGGCTGGGGAAATTTTTGTAGGAAATCTACATGTCTCAAGCAGAACAAATCAAATCCCTGCATTAGCAACTTGATCTGGCAAATCAGAAATTGAAGGTTGGGGCTAAATTTTTCTACTTAAAAGAAATTCAATTGGATTTCCTTTTTGTTTCTTTGTCATCTGAAGAAATATTTTTCTGTGTCCTATAAGGGTACTTTTATTTTATCTTTTCCATGTGGTATGGAAAATATCTATCATTACCATGTTTACAATTTTTGAAAGCTTTATATGACATCTAGAAATTACAAGACATGACGTCGTCCTACCATACAGGAAATTACAGGAAATAAAGCTTTATTTTATATTTTGCTCCCAAGCACCCTCCAGGACATCCTTCGCAGAGATGAAGTCATATAAAGCTTTATATGACATCCTTCGCAGAGACGACGTCATTCTACAAATTATAGAGGTGTGTCTAGTTTATTTATGTAAATATTATGGGATAGATTTATCTTTTCTGTTATGTTTTGTAAGTCTTGGCAGTTCTCATTCTGTTAAGAGTCCTCTTTACTCTGGAACAAAACAAAACTTGATATTATACAGGCTTAGAAATAAATGAATGGGTTTATTAATCAATGTGATATATAATCCTAGTTCCAATACTGGTTCATTTTCAATATTTGTGTTTAATGGGTAGAATTTGTCGAAATATGAACAGGCTAGGAATTGAACCCAGAGCCTCCCCTCGGCTGGTGGGCTACTTTACTACTGAGCTCTCTGTCCTTTCCATGAAGGGCGTCCTGAATGGTTTTCGTTTCTGTAGAACCGTGTATTTCCATATGCGACATCTTTTTTGGCTACAAAAGAAACCAACCTTCTGCTGATGTGATCCACAAGTGATCCTTGTTTATGAGCTTTGGCTGAAGTGTTTGCACCCATAGGACTATTGCAATGGAATGGTTTTTGTCTTTATGAAGGCTTACAATCTTTTTGACTTGTTTGCACAGTTCAGGGAAGTGTTAGATAATTCACCGGAGGCAAGGCCACAAGCACCAATGTTAGCCACCAGATACTGTCAATTCAAGTGGTTTGGTTTCATATATCTCTTATGATTGTTGTGAAGGTGATTCAACAATTTTTTCAGAGATGTAGGAAACAAGACCTTTTATTCCAGATTTAAAGAGCCAAAAACCTGTGGTTCCATCTATCAAAGGTTGAATTTCTATAGTTCCAAAATTCCTGAAATATATGCTGCAGAAAAAACTGACATGTTGGTAATGGGTCTTGAAATCACAAAAGAAGTTTCAGGTCCTCACATTTCTAATGGGATTGAATCCACCCAAAACAATGTTTTTAGGAGTCACATGGAACTGGAAGCTCCCAACTCAAGTATCCATTTATCCAATGAAATTTATATACACAATGTTCCCACAAATACCAATCACATTAATGATATTTTTGACTATGAAAGTACCTTTCCTTATGTTTCCAAAACATATACTATACCTTTACTAGATAATGTAAATTATTGTACACGTAGCCCCACTGGAGTACATAGTGTTTGCACTGAAAGTACTGTAAATCATGTCCCCTCCAAAAACTTGGTAAATGTTATCCCCTGCTCTCTTGGTGCTACCAGAAATATCTGTAATAGTCTTCAAAATGATTTTCCTACCTCTAGCAATGTTTCAAGCAATTTGACAGAGCATCTAATTTCTGAACATGAACTCGATTACTCTTCAAGTTTCCTCCAGGATATTTCCAGTAAAATAAGTCAGATGTTTGATTTCTCCAAATCCATTATCCCTAAGAAAAGTCTGAATTCAAATATCCCTGTCACTGATGTCTCTCCTACTGAGAATCTGTTTGAGCAGTCTAAAAGCACCAAGAGCCATATCTCATATGCTTCTAGTCCTAAAACTTCTATGCTAGATTCTCTAAGTGATATTTCTTGTCTAGATCTTCCAAGTTCCACAAGTTTTGTTGCTAGCAATGTCTCTAGTTCTATAATTTCTGGGACTATTCCCCCCTTTCTAATGCATTCAAACTCCCTTAACTCAAGATAAACCATCAAATTTAAAAGCCATGAGCCAAATGAATCTAATGCTACAATTTTGGCATCTAAAATTCAGGGCCCAAGTATTTCTTTTTCCAACAGCAAAGGGAAGAGAACTTTTGAAATTGATAGTCTGCATTGCTCTCCACACACAGAATGAGTTTTTGTTTGCCCCATTTTGGGAAAACGCACTAGCATCAAGGAGACTCGTCAGTTGCAGTGTAGGATGAAGCTTGTCATCCTTCGTCAATGGTTGTTCGAGAAGTTGTGATATCACTATCTCTAGTTCTAGAATTGTTGGGCCAAGTTCTCCCTTCCTGGATTTGGTTCCCTTTAATTTAAGCTCCACCAGTTCGTTGATAATTAGTGATGCTTATTGTAGTTCCTCACGCAGTACCATTGAATTTCAAAACCATGAGCCAAATGAACATAATGCTACAATTTTGGCAGCTGAAATTTAGGGTCCAAGGGTTTCTCTGTCCAACAGTACGAGGAAGCAAACTTCTGGAACTGATCTTACACATTTTTCTCCACACAGAGAAAGGGTTTCTATCCACCCCATTTCAGGCGAACACGCTAGCAGCATAGAAGGAGAATCATCAATTACAGTGCAGCTTGAAGGTTCTCATACCACTATCAATGGTTTGAAAAGATCCGAGGAAAAATCTACAAAGTGTCCAAAATTTTCAAAAGGTTCAATAGGGAAATCTTCAAGAAGAATAAATGAAACTCTAGTAAAATCAATTGAGGTAATTGAAAAATATATCTTTAGCATTCCACTTATGAGTATTCATTGAGTACCAATTAGACACACTATATTTCTAGGATTCTTATGTTTTCAACAATTCCGTGGGTTAATTGTTAGGAGTTTAGCTTGAACTGGAGTGATTTTAATCTCATCTTGACCAGTGTTCTCTGACGTACTTTGCTGTTATATCAGTTATTCTTTCCATATGAGTACTTTCCCAAGCTTTTCAACTGGGACAATTGGAATTTCCACACCGTGGATTTATAAATTGTGGAAACAGGTAATCTTAGCCTACACTTGTGGCACTTATAATAATTCATAACTATATTACATGCTTCCTATATACTATCAAGGAATGTATGGCATCAACTTCATAGTCTCTGTGGGTGGATTTCTTAGTGTGTGGTCTCCAAATGATTTATGAGATGGAATTCATATTTTTAAACTAAATATATCATGCTATAGATTATGCAATTTGATGTTCCTACAGTCATGTTGATTATATACCAATCATAAACTTTCTTATTTTATTGTTAAAATAGAGCTTATCTTATCAATTTGTACATTGTTCAGTCAAAAATCCATAGCCAACAGATTTTATCAGTGTTACATGGGGACGCGTTCCCCAGGGTCAGACATTATACTTGTAAACATAATACTTTGTTATTGAATTGAGCATGTTCAAACTTGATGCAATGTATCTTGTAATAATATAATTAATCCATTTCGATATGTATTTTCCAATATAATCCCTTTTCAGGTTAGTGCTTATTCTTCCTTTGCAAGAATGGAGGTGGGAGTAGGGCAAGTAGGGCAAGGTTTAGAGCATCAACAAAGAAGAATGGACCCTGTAACAAATGAACCTTTATTCACCAACTGTACTAGATATTTTCTTGTAACTCTTGATTATATTTTCTATATAGGTAAATCCAGTGGATATTTTAATTACATTTGGTTTCACAAATGTATTTTGATGGTACTATGAAGTACATGGTGTTGAAGAGAGTCATTGGATGTGCCAAGGTTTATTTTATAAAGCATTGCATTTTGGTTCTAAAAGTTGTGGGAAATGCTTAGATTTTATTTTACAAACTAAATGATGTTTGTTATATTCATTTCTTCACATGTGGAACCTAGAGATTGGCACTAGTGGGAATTTTTCACATGGTATTAAGTTTAGCAGAGTGATAATGTGGTGTACATAGTGTATTGTACAACAAGAGAAACAAAAGGAAAATCCACTTTTTTCTAGAGAGGCTTGGACAAACCAAGACACCTACCCAGCTTGACTTTAATTTTTTGGTGGAACTACAAAATTTGTGTTAAAATTCCACTTATCCAAGCTATCAAGGATGTTCCTATCTACAAAAGGGTTAGATGATATAGTCTCAAGAGATTCATGGGAATACCTCAAAGACTTCATGGTGCTATAGAGAAATTCTTTACTCATTGGGTATCCCTTGATTCTAGGTAGACCTTGGTTAGCAACAATTGTTGCTTACATTGCTTGTAGTTCTAGAGGCATGACTATTGCGCATGGACAATCCCTTCAAGGTTGATTATGTACCTAAATTTCCAGGAAACTTGGGTACGAGAGACCTTAGACGTAATGTTCTGGTTCCTGTGAATATCATGTTCCTCACCCAGTTGTAACCTCGTTGAACGCCTGGAGACCTTAGCAGATTCTTAATTGCTCACCCTTGTTAAGACTTTAGACAAGTACTAAAGGATTTGGTGATCTGGTGTTACATGAAATTTCATAACAATTTACGACAACATGGCATCTTTGGAGAGTCCATTTGTAACTGGTTTCTTAGTTTACATCATTTGGTGATAAGATCTAGTCAATGCTAATGTTTGACGAAAATGTTATACTGCAAGACATCAAGATATCTTCCTAATGCACCTGTGACAGTTTTATATTTGCTTAATCTCACAGAAGCTTGAGTTCATCCTTTTAATGATATTTCACAGCTTTGTTGCTGGTGGGGTGCATTATTGCTATAATTGGTGCTATATGTTGTTATTTTCACAAAATGGTTATTAATTTAGGATTCTTGTACTTTATGAGATATTTGTAGTTAAAGGACCTTAGGATGAGATGTGATAATGACTATATAATTCATATAGCTAAGAGCGAGAGTTATTAGCTTTCTATTGGGTCTAGATTGTAGATAAATAAATTTTAGTTGTTGAGATGTAAGAACGTTCTCTCAAAGTCCTTGGTGTTCTTCTCTATTTGTTAGTTTGGAATTTTTGTCAAGTTTTGAAAGACAATCTAGGGATGTCCACATCATGGGATGTGATGATAAGTAATCAAAGTACTGAAATATGGAAATTATCAAGGTGTTTAGAAACTAGATATAACATCTACATTTCAAAATTGTAATGTTTTGTAGTTTATTTATGCAACACATTTTTTTAACATTGATGCTTCTTTGACCAACCTTTCTATAGGTTGAAGTTGACTTATTTCTTTCAGCGCATTCACATGCACGTCAATGGTTTGAAACAAAGAAAAAACAAGCAAGCAAATAGGAGAGGAAAATAGTTGCACATATAAAGGATTTTAAAGCTGCAGAGAAAAAGACTCAACAAAAGCTACCACATGTATGAATTAACATTGTTTATAGTACCACAAATAATCTAGTTTTCCATGTCATCCTTTACCTTGTTCTAATTTTATTGAATGGAACAAAATTATCTTTGGAGTAACCCTATTGATATTTCAACACAGTGTCCATTGCTTTAGTAATGGGAAGTTATTACTTATTCACAGCAGTTCAACACAATGACTAAGAACTGGAAAGGAAGCACAAATAAAGTGGCATATTTCTTATTGCAACCAATAACAATCAAATTCACTCTCCATTAACAGTTAAATTCATACTTTTTAGTTGAATTCATATTATTAGTGTTAAAATATTCACTCTGCTTGTAGGGTTCAGTCTCCAAGTCTTAGCTTAGATCACTAATTTACATTCTACATCTTACTTTATATAGAAGTTGCTTTTGTGCTCTAACTTTGGCTTGGCACTATTGTACTCAGTAGTCCCATTGACCTACTTTTGTGGTCATTTGTTGGACATTAATAGAATTATTTTATCTTATCTTAATCTATACCAAACTAATTTATAGCATGGAAAACACATTTATCATTCTTGAAGCAGAGAACAAATAAGATTTTGGAGTCTGTCATTTCCAAACTTCAAGCCTTTGAGATTGATACGTTACATGTATGCACATGAGGTTGTCAAAACCCTCATACGTCATAGACTCAAATAAATAAGCTATGTGTTTGTTTATATGAAATTAATAAGTCTAGGTATATAGAATTGAGAAGAGTTCATGTGAATTGAGTATATACTTTGATTTCTGCAGCCAATTGATCATGTTTGGTAGTTCAGAGAGCAGTGATTCCTGTTACATGTTTTTTTTAACAATTTTGAAGAATGCAAGGAAAACCATTTCATTTTTTGTGCCATACCAAATGATTAAGACCGTGTTTGGATGTGGATGGAGTTAATTTGATGACATTATTAGACATCTTCAAATGATGTCAAAGAAACCACAGTAATCAGTGGACTAGGTCGACGTTTCGAATCCATATCAAGACTCATCATTAGGACGCATTGTCAAGTGTGGAGAGTATGAGAACAAGAAGATTAATACCAGAGATGTGGAGATAAAAGGAAGAGATAGTATTTCAGAAAATTCAGATCTCTTGCTCTAAGTTTGATCTTTATCCTCAATTTCTCCAGAAGACAGGATTGCTGCCATATATCCCTTCCGTGTAGGGATGTAATTTATGTGGTGGTTAGTTTCAGATGTTGTCGGAGAAACCATAGTAATCAGTTGACTAGGTCGATGTTTCGGATCCACATCATTAGGACGCATTGTCAAATGTGGAGAGTATGAGAACAAGGAGATTAATACCAGAGACGTGGAGATAAAAGGAGGAGATAGTATTTCAGAAAATTCAGATCTCCTACTCGAAGTTTGATCTTTATCCTCAATTTCTCCAGAAGATAGAATTGCTGCCATAAATCCCTTTCATGTAGGGATGTAATTACAAAGACTGAAATTACATCCCTGCACGGAAGGGATATCTGGCAGCAATTTCATCTTCTGGAGAAATTGAGGATAAAGATCAAACTTAGAGCAGGAGATCTAAATTTTTTGAAATACTATCTCTTCCTTTTATCTCCATGTCTCTGGTATTAATATCCTTGTTCTCGTACTCTCCACATTTGACAATGCGTCCTGATGATGAGTCTTGATATGGATTCGAAACGTCGACCTAGTCAACTGATTATTGTGGTTTCTCCGACAACATCTGAAACTAACCACCACAGAAATTTGGCAACAGAAATTACATCCCTGCACAGAAGGGATATTTGCCATCAATTTTGTCTTCTAGAGAAATTGAGGATAAAGATCAAACTTAGAGCAGGAGATCTGAATTTTCTGAAATATTATATCTTCCTTTTATCTCCACGTCTCTGGTGTTAATCTCCTTGTTCTCATACTCTCCACATTTGACAATGCGTCCTGATGATGAGTCCTGATATGGATTCGAAACGTTGACCTAGTCAATTGATTACTGTGGTTTCTCCGACAACATCTGAAGCTAACCACCACAGAAATTTGGCAACAGAAATTGCATCCCTGCATGGAAGGGATATTTGGCAGCAATTTCGTCTTCTGGAGAAATTGAGGATAAAGATCAAACTTAGAGCAGGAGATATGAGTTTTCTGAAATACTATCTCTTCCTTTTATCTCCACGTCTCTGGTATTAATATCCTTGTTCTCATACTCTCCACATTTGACAATGCATCCTGATGATGAGTCCTAATATGGATTCGAAACGTCGACCTATATCCAACTGATTATTGTGGTTTCCCCGACAGCATCTGAAATTAACCACCACATAAATTTGGCAACAGAAATAATTAGACATGCAAAATTTTCAGTTAATATTGTTGTTAGGGTACACAGGGTACTCCCAAAGGACCGAACACCAAGAACAACCGCTTCACACAAACAGATCACAGATCAATACACCAATGTTTGTCACGTGGTTAAAACCCTCGAGAGGGAAACAGTCCACAGCCCCAGCCAAATAGCTACTTGGAGCAATTTATTATGCAAAAGAAAGAAGGTTACATGAGCTTCTCATAATCAATCAACTAGACAAGGACCCTCTATGCTCTTTAAATAGAGATCATAGACCAATCGGGTGTTAAGCCACGGATCAATGGTAGGTATGATCTGAGAGAAGTTGAACCCTCAAATCACTCTATGTCTAGAACATATCGTGACCGTCGGATTAGAATATTTACAAATGCATACTAATGCATACTAAAGAAACACACTTTTACCTAACGGATATATTACACAAGTTGATCTTAACTAACTCCTAGGTGTCTAAATATCCTAACATCCCCCCTTAAGAACAACTTGGGATAGGATTGAAGGATTTACAAAAGTGACACTATTAGGAGAAGGAAGGAGGCATTAGAGCCTATCCCCCCTTAAGGACACATTCCTAAACTCCTAACATAGACCGAAGTTTAGAAAACTTCGCTTCTGTAAGAGACTTGGTGAAGATGTCTGCAACTTGATCATCTGTAGGACAATAGAGCACTTCAATAACATGATCATGAACAAGATTTCTGATGAAGTGCATGTGTAGCTCAATGTGTTTGCTACGCTGATGTAGAACTGGATCTTTGGCAAGCTTGATGGCACTTTGATTGTCGCACCAAAGTGGAGTAGGATGCTGTGCTCGAATCCAAACTCTGAAAGGATCTGTCGAAGCCATAAAGCTTCCTGACTGCCATTAACTGCGGCTCGATATTCTGCTTCTGCTGAAGAAAGAGCAAGAGCTTGTTGTTTCTTACAAGCTCAAGTGACAGGTCTAGATCCCAGACTGAAAACATAACCTACAGTAGACTTTCGATCATCAGGATCACCGGCCCAATCTAAATCAGTGAAACCAACCAACAAAGGTTTCCCCCCTGTACTGTAATGAATCCCAAACTGAATTGTACCTCG
>LPNX011048829.1:282427-333981 GCA_001517045.1 Pseudotsuga menziesii
CCTTAAGACTGGATTTCACATGGGTTATAAGGTTAGGGTCACAGGGTACTCCCAAAGGACCGAACACCAAGAACAACCGCTTCACACAAACAGATCACAGATCAATACAACAATGTTTTTCATGTGGTTAAAACCCTCGAGAGGGAAACAGTCCACGCCCCCAGCCAAATAGCTACTTGGAGCAATTTATTATGCAAAAGAAAGAAGGTTACATGAGCTTCTCATAATCGATCAACTAGCCAAGGACCCTCTATGCTCTTTAAATAGAGATCATAGACCAATCGGGTGTTAAGCCACGGATCAATTGTAGGTATGATCTAAGAGAAGTTGAACCGTCAGATCACTCTATGTCTAGAACATATCGTGACCGTCGGATTAGAATATTTACAAATGCATACTAATGCATACTAAAGAAACACACTTTTACCTGACGGATATATTACACAAGTTGATCTTAACTAACTCCTAAGTGTCTAAATATCCTAACAATCGTTGCTTTGAAACAAACAGGACACAACGTTCAAGTTTGATAGAAGAAGAAACGTGCATGAGAGATATGATAGAAATGTTGTTCAAAACACTTTGAAGGCCATCAAGAACATTGAGGAAGTTCGTGTTAGCAGGGAGGCTGAATTATGGGAGAACAGGTTGTCTGATTCTCTTCAACTTTCCTTGTAAAAGAGTCAAGGGATAATAACTAAAAATTAGCTAATTGGTTATCTTCTAATTGTTGTTTCTTATAGTACTTGTGTGTCCAAATATAGGAGAACCAGCATACAACATTTGTCAATTCTCAAATCTTACCTTCGTTGTGGTGATATTTTTCCTGTCTTTATTTTTTTCTTGTGGTGCACTTTTGGAGTGCCCTTGGTTTTGATAATTCTTAGTATCAGTCTAGTTGTGGCTATATCTAAGGCAAGTTTGCCAGAGATAAACTTACAAACATGATTAAATGTTTCACACTAATTTTCATATAAAATGTGTCAACTATAATGTTGGGCATGCTTTTATTATTTCATTCAACTCTTTTTGAAATATGTGTTGATTTTCTTTTGCTTGCTTATAGGATGAAGGGCAATAAAACCAAACAAATTAAAGAGGATGCTAGAGAACTGGAGTAGGGCATTCATTTGGTCAAAGCTCCTCTTGCCATGCAAGAAGAGCCTAGGCTTACGTTGCCGACGAAGGAACAGAAGATGAAAGTTAAAGTTTCAATCTCTAAGCAACAAAAAGAGCATTCCATGGAAGAGTAAAATGTACATGTCAAGAAAAATTGAAGCATTTATCCATTTTGTAATAATACATTGAAAATGTAATTAACTTACAATATAAATTTTTTTTTGTTTGCTAGTTTGTCTGTGACTTGTGGGACTAGTCAGTGGTCTAAGAAATTGTGATCTAGTGGCATCTAAGCTGTCAAAATCACCCAGGAATCTCCCTTGCCCTAGGTCACATTAACCCTTATCATGGATGTATTTTAAGTGTCTCCTCCTAGCTACCTTGTAGGGTTCAAAATCGGGTCATCATGCAGAACGAGGCCATTGAAACCAATCGTTCTAGCGAGATTTGACTACAATATAAATTGTTTTCTTGTGATGTTTTATGTTTTTTCTATCTGTCAGTAGTTTGGGGATAGAGGCTGCAGCTACCCCTCAAAACAGTTTATACCGTGCTTATGATTTTCAGTTTATACCGTGCTTATTTCATTTTCTTTAACTTTTATTTTATTTTATTTATATATCAATCTGAACATGGTTTCTTGCCTTGATTGCAGGTTAGTGGTTGTTTAAGTTACCTTTGAATAAAATGATCACACAAGTAATCATACTTATTGTCAACAATCAAACTCGAAGGTATTGTTGCTAATATTTCATCTCATTTCATTTCCATTTATCTAGTGGCTAAGAGAACTTAGATTTAATGCCCATTCTTCTTGATGTGAAATGGAATTAGTTGTATATTTCTTTTTATTATTCTATATACATTTTGGGTGATGAGTTGCTCCATTTGCTCATCCTTTGCTTCTATATAAACTGGAATTCTCCTTTCTATGACATCGTCCACCACTATCTTCAAGTTACTTAAGAATTTTCAGTCAAATTCAGATATCTTGGCATGACTCGATATATAGTTTAACATTGGATGCATGCTTGTCATTCCTATAAATTTATGAGATTTTTGCATTTTGCATCATTCAAGCATACAAAATAATGATTATCAAGTTACTATAGATACATAATGGCTTACCTTGTAATAGTCATTCAAGTCTTTCAAATGCATTTATTAAGTGCAAGAAGGACTTGAAGGACTAGTATAGGGTAAGCCATTATGGATCTATGGTAACTTGATAAACTTTATTTTGTATGCTTGAATGATGCACAATTTTTTTGAATATCATAATTATCAAGTAATAACAACTTCTTAAAGGGTTCTAGCTCAATGGTAGAGAACCTGCCTAATTATAGGAAGGAGGTTGGTGGTTCGATTCCTTCGTGCCCTATCATAAATTTGTAACTACAAAAACGACTAAATTCGCATATATACGACTATTGGTAGCTAATTTCCCATATCTTATAGTGCGACTAACGTTTAGTCGTATTTAGCTTAGTCATTAATATGTTATCATCTAGTAGTTTATTTAGTCGTATATTTGGTCATTAATTGTTGCAATCGGTGACTAAATCAGTGACTAAATCCGTGACTAAATCAATGACTAATGCAATGACTAAATCATTGATTATCAATGACTAAATCATTGACTATCAATGACTAAATCAATGACTAATAAGTCAAGCTATTAATGACTAAGTGAAATATGACTAAGTTAGTCAAGCTATAAGATAGTGAAAATTAGCTACTATTAGTCACCAACTAAAAAAAAGTCGTTTATAGCCAGATTTTAGTCATTTTTAAGTCATTAATTTCTCATTTTGTACTAGTGCAAGGACCTCAATCGAGGTCAGTAGCTCGATCAATGTTTTATTAAACCCTCGATCGAGCTATTGGTAAACCCTCGATTGAGATCTTAACACCTCGATCGAGATATTAACACCTCGATTGAGGGTGTATCAGAAGCTTGATCGAGGGTTTAATAAAAACTCGATCGAGGGTTTGTTAAACCCTTGATCGAGGTTTTAAGACCTCGATCGAGGGTACTTTTTTTCTTTTTTCCGAAATTGCCTTGCCAAAAATTGTAACCCACCTCCATGGATGCACCCACCACTTAATGCAGGCATTGATTCTCTTAGAGTCCCAATGGAAGCCTCTATCTTCACAATCAACACCCATGCAACATATGTGACATTTTTATCCACAACCTTCAATTGTACAACCTACACACAAATGGTTTAATAAAGACATAATCTACACTTAGATATTTTCACAGCGAACTATACTACATGCAAAAAAAAAGCTCAAGCTAACACAAACACACTCTACTCACAGCTTTTCAATAAACATGAATAAAATCAAGCACCACAATTATGCAATTCAGAGATTTATTTACACATAATAGAAGAGTTTATTGATGTTCTTGACAAGAAATTGCAAACTTGTGCTCCCTAGTGGAGCTACTCAAAACCAGTTTATTTGAATGCATCTCCAGAATGCTCTATCATCCCCCTTGGTTTCTAGGCCATAGGCCATGGAAGCCCTCAACTGCTCCACTTTGATTTGCTCCCCAAATATCTTTTGGAAGTATTCCTCCAATCTTCCATTTCTCCTAGCTACATACCTTATTTATTCATCTACAAAAAATCATTCACCTTTAGCTTCTCATGTGCCAACACCTATGCCCCTTCGTTTTCCACTTCCATATTTGTCTTGTATCATTGACCATTCTAATTCCCTTGACTGTTGGGTGGAAGCTCATTTTTCTCAACCTTTAATGCTCACGTTGACCACACACTCCATATGCCTTCATCGGTACGCATCTATGATTTCTTTAAATTTTGTTCTACAATATTGACTAGGAGTTCTGGAAGGTGATCTATAGCCCATTAAGGTTCCATCAGATCCACAACAAATGATCTGTGGAAGTTGTTACATGCATATCTTGGTTATGCAGCCACTACTACTACTTCTATAGCAAGACGACACGATCTGCAGCCAACGTTCCCATCTCCAATCACTTCCACGCAATCTGTAGCCAATTTGCACCCAATTGAGTTCTACAACATGTACATCACGTGGTCTTCTCCATCACTGCCACACTTCTGCTAGTGTTTTCACATCATGTCTTCATAATGGCGTCTACTACTGCATCAACCTTGGAGTTCCAAATTGACAAAGGAGTAGGTGAGCTCGGAGTAGGAAAGATATTTGTAATTACAATGGGGATAATTGGAATCCATAAGACTAGTTATTTGCACCATAAACAATTAATGACAAGATGGTATAAAAATCATCCTAGTTCACACCACGATCATGTCCTCCAAGTACAAAATGATCCTCCCCACTGTTTTGTGCCCACAATTTGCTCGCATTTACCCGGATCCACTCAACCAATATATGATTGTAAATCCCATCATTTAAATTAGAAATCCCGACATGGGTATTTTTCTTTTGATCAAGAAATGCAAAGGGAAAACCCACATAGATGATGAACAAGGCAAGAGATGAGAGCAACAATAGGGACAACACAATGCACCATAGATGGACTCACACGGTATAGCAATATGAGATCTGAGATTCCCAAAACAATAAGAATTGACCGCTCAAAATGAACAACTGCCTCCCTGTTTGATTATGTCCCCGACCAGGGGATATATATGATTCGGTCAAGTGTATTAATTCTGAGTAATTTGAAAAAAATTCGAGCTCAAATTAAGGTTTTTTTGAAAAAAATTCGAGCTCAAACTAAGGTTTTTTTATAGTGCAAGGAAGCTTTTATTTACATATTTTTTTAAATATTGATTTTTTAAAATTTTCATTGGCTCTCTCAAGATGACGTTGCCTTGGATTCCCATGGCCCCAAGACCTGGCTGCGGAGTGATGTCAGCAATTATTTAAATGAATGCCACTTCATTAAAAAAAATTAATGTTGTTGCTTTGGTTTGTGAGACGGCTTCTAGGAGACCAGGTTTGAAATTTGCTAATGATAGAGAGGTTCAGAAATCACATGCATCCTCTGGGCAAATTTCAATCACCAGATGTCAGCATTATTTCGCATGATTTGAGTTGGACAAATGTTGCTACCAGTTTGCAAGATTTTAATGGATCTGCAAGTTTTTAATGGTGAGCATACCTCTCAAGGTAAGTCTCATTTTATAATTTGCCATCTGTTATGGAGTACAACGGCTTTAAGGCCTCGACCTTGGAATTTTAGGTTGAGTAATAGGCCTCGACCTCGACATTGGCATTTGATGCAGTCTCTTTGAGGCTTCTACAATGGCGAATAAGTAACATCCATTCAATGATATTGAGAGTTTAAATGGCGACTTAATGTTGTTACCGACTCCATTAATTGTGGAAGACCAAGAAACTATGTGCACGTAGCCCTAAATTAGTTAGCTAGCTGTCAAATACGTTTTGAGAGGGAAAAAAACTTCCACAGTACGTCAAATTCCAAGCATACTTGAATATGGGTAGGAGCAGCAAATAAATCTTATCAAACACTTGGAACCTGTAGAAGGTATTTTTTATTAGGGCAACACTGTATGTGTCAAGTTTTGTTGACAGTAAATATTGGGATAGCAAAATGATCGACCGAGCCACAAATAAAACTGTTACCCTATCAACACAAAGTCTTCAAGGTTTTAAATGACTATAAAACTGATATTATCTTCAAAATGGAGAATTAAAATGTGAAAACTGTGAAAGCTAGGACCAACTGTGGTTGAGTTATGCCACATTAACCTCTTTTCCGTCCGGAACCTCCCAAAGGCCAATACTGACCTGGATAGACATCACCGCTTACGATCTTCCTCCCAAATGCCAACACTGGCCTCCATAGAGATCACTGCTTTACGATCTTCCTTATGCTTAGTTTAATAGATCACTGTTAGTAGTTTTGACAAGTTATTTATCAGTGCAAACGTCAAGCTGAACTGGAAAAATTGTTTTGTAGAACGCCAAATCCAGGCCACAGCGATTTGGTTGCACATGTTGGACCGAAATCTCTTTCATCAGTAACGATCTGCCATAGTGGTTTTGTCGTACACGTTGGAAAGAGATCTCGTTCAGTAGTAACGATTTGGTCAGCCACGTTTCTCAAAAGACTGTTTAATAGTGCTTTAGAAGAAATTTCAAGCAGATAACAGATCTGAGTAACGTAGTGAAGATTCATGATGAAGGGATTTGTTGTTGTGCTGCTGCTGCTGCTGCGTTCACAGTAGGCAGCATAGGAGGATCGATCGCGAAGTCGATAATGTGGTTTCTTCTGCGGGATTTATCGTGGAGCCTAGTTTGGAGAATTGGTCACAAAGGTATTTAAACTCGAGATCGAGTAGTTCTTGCGATGAGACTTATGGATTCATGCCCTGCACTACTTCTGTGTTGGGGAGATTTTTCTTGATGGCGGTGTGGGGAGTAAAATATATTTTTTACTTATATTTTAGTTTATCCATATTTTCATACGCTTATTATATTGATGGGATTAATGGATTGTCCCTGACTACTTTCTCTGCACATGACCAGACGATATGTGAATCAGAATTCTACAATATGAACAAATTTGGAGTGCCCCAACTGCAGAGTATGGAGAAATTTGGAGCTACCCATCACTAGGAAATGAAATCCCCCACCAGTTAATCGAACTGTGTTGCACTGACATGATTTATTTTGTATTGGGTTCAACTCAGATAATCCATGGACGCTCGATTTCCCTCCTTTGTTGGGTTACCATAGTGGTTTGTTTGACTCATCCCACAGGTTGGTTATGGAAGATGTGGTGAGCATTGTTGGATTTGTTGATGATAATGTAATGGCTAAGTCGGAGGAAAGGACTGACCCAGAGCTACAAGAATACCCTCATAAACATACTGCAGATGATCTTTCAGGTGAGTTGGGTTTTTGGTTATTAAATTTAGTTGTTTTATGGGAAGCTTGATGTTTAAATTTTGTTTTTATCTTATTGCTTTTGTTTTTGTGGTTTTGAGGAGATCATGGTTTTCTTCTAAATTTGATCTCCATTATCGGCATTCGATAAGCAGCAGTGATCTTCACTGTTTAGTAGAAAACGATGTTTTACTGTTCAGTAGAAAACAATGTTTTCATTATGTCCGTTAATGTTGTTTTTATAATTAGAACAACATCCTCACCTATGCACATACTTGTAGAAGTTGTGTTCTATAGGTAATATTCATTAGTTTGTACAAATGCTATATCATTTAAAGATCTTACTGGGTCGATCCTGACTGAGAGACATTTACCTGCTGGGTAATATACTGCCTAAAATGTTTTAGTGGTTTGGTTGTGAAAGGTTTTATGTTTTGGGTTTTCTTTGATTTAGGTTTTGGGTTTTGTTTATTGTTGGCAAAGAAAATGGATTCTTAATGTATTGCCACAATTGCAGCAAGGAGTGAAAGCTTGGATGATGTAGCTAATGGCTGTGGCCTGCCTTTTTCTCACGGCTAAGATGGAGCAGATCGGATTTATTGGGTTTATTATGGAAACCAATTATCTTTACAAATACCAATTATGACTGTGACTCTCACTTGGTATGTGCGGCACGATTCCTTGCAATATGCACAAAATGAGTTCAAAAATATAAAAAAATAAATTGCAAATTTGATCCGAGGTTAGGGTTTACACAAAATTGTGTGTTAAAGGTTTGATT
Source organism: Pseudotsuga menziesii (assembly GCA_001517045.1). Classification (NCBI taxonomy): domain Eukaryota; kingdom Viridiplantae; phylum Streptophyta; class Pinopsida; order Pinales; family Pinaceae; genus Pseudotsuga; species Pseudotsuga menziesii. Next base: position 290,205 of record LPNX011048829.1, read on the forward strand.
CTCTTAGAAGCTGAATTCTATCACCTCTATGACCTCAAGCTGTTTGATTATATGCATAAAAGAGAGAAGGAATTGCTTCATATTTTTGATGAATTGGGTAATATGCACGCTGCATTTCAGTTTTGCATTTTTTTCTCTTTTTGTGTGTTTATTGTCTTTTCTTTTTGTGTGTTGATGGAGAAGCGTGATTGCAGCAAGTTTGGGATGAGTTTGTTGTTTTCATTTGATAACTTATTGGAATCCTCATCATTTTGCATCATTTTAGAGGGGTTAAGCAGACTGCCGGAAAGTTACATTTTCCTATAAACCTTTGAATCCTACTTCAAAAAGAATACAATATACTTAAAAATTTGTTGCAATAAGAATGTAAATATTGTATTCATAGTGAGATTATCTTCTTATGCATCATTTTCAATTTCACTGAATTATTGATCCCTAAGAAGCATGACTACTACAAGTTTGGGTTGAGTTTGTTGTTTTGATTTGATAACGGATTGGAATCCTCGTCATTTTACAGGGATTAACCAGACTGCCAAAAAGTTACCTTTTCCTTTAAACCGATTAACCAGACTACCAAAAAGTTACCTTTTCCTTTAACCATTTTACTAGCTTGTTACTTCATAAGCAACTAGTCATACTAGTTACAAGGAACCAAATTAGCTCGGCAAAGGTGCAAAGTACTTGGATATAACAGAATTTATCATTACAATCCCTAAGTTCACAGTATGTGAAAAGTAATTGGATATAACATAATTTATCATTACAATCCCTAAGTTCACAGTAAAAAAAAATTTGAGAAAAGAATATTTTCGGGACCAAACACCCAACCCTAGTATCTCCGCCCCGTCTAGGGAGTCATAGAAGGAGTACAATAATATGCCCTTCATCCCAACGAAGTATGACTTGAAAACTGCGAGACAATAGTATGAAAGCACATCTTACACTCACGATGTAACTTAGCGATAACTGCCCAAAGGGACATCCTCTGTTGATCTCGTGATCACACAACAAAATCGATAGGCACGCCAATTAATTATTAGCTGCCACCGATCTGCTTTTGTGATCACATTATTATACCAGTAATGGAATACCAATGTCTAACACATACCTCTGGCATATTTAATGTCTGCGGGTGATTGCCACCTGATTTCCCATTCCAAACTGCAAAAACTGCCGCCTAAACACACAGATCAAGATATAAGAGAAGTGAAATATAAAGAAATAAGATTGAGATTGAGATATCATGCATACATACCGATGAATGTTGAAGGCTTTTGAAAATGACAACTTTGATATTACTTCGTTTTTCTTCGAGTAGAGCGGCCACTCTCGCCATGTGGGTGATTGCATCATGAATGTTGCAGCCATAGTGAGGCTCATAGATGCCGAAATGAAAGGAGCACGATATCATTTTGTTGGAACACATAATCGCCATATCCACCATGCCGTTTCGTCAAAACATGATGACAATACCAAGAAACTGTTGATTGACAAGTGTATATTATGCCCAAGATGCAGTAGTTTATTAGGAGTTTGGAGGAGTTTATTAGGAGTTCGAAGGATTTAATTACGAGTTAGACTCTTACATGACTGCACATTAGCTAGACTCCTAGATGTGAATGCAATTGGACTAAGCATTAAGTGATTACAGTTGAAGTTAAGCTGATAGTTATATCTAATAGTTATCTAATATCATTGTGATTAGAGTTCAAGTTAAGCTAATAGTTCTAGAATCATTAGAGTTAATATAATAGCTGTATCTAATAATGGATGGAGTTAAACTCGTAGTTGTATCTAATAATCAAATAGTTAAGATTAGTTTTGATTTTTACAATTATTAACTGTACTTATCACTTGTTAATAAAGTTTTTATTTTTATTTTTTTGAAATTATTAATTATTAATTTTGGACTGACAACCATAGAATCAATCTAGACAGTACACTTGTCTCATTCTCGTTTAATCTTGGACGACGCCCATAGAATCAATTTGGACAGTACACTTGTCTCATTCTGGTCTATAGATGAAAAAGCATAGATGGTAGTCGACCCAAAAATTCTAACATATTAACACCTATCTGCGTAAATATCGATTATATCCTATTATTCATATAATATTATATTTTTCTCCAGTGTCTCATGAACGCTCCCCTTAAGATAATAATGTCCTAGGGATATATGAAGATTGTATATGAGGTGGCAATGTAGACAATTAAATTTAAAGATGAGAGTTAACGATAACAAAAAATGGAAGTAGCACTCTCCTTAAACCTCCTAATCCTAATCTTTTTTTTGGAATTGTTTCCTCAAAAATTCAAATATTTTAAGGACCTCTTAATGTACCAAAGAACAAGATCTGCAACATCTCTAAGATATAACTCTAGTAACATATAAATAATTTGGTTCAAAATATGACAACATAATTTATAACATTGGATGCAATATCCATCTTCTTAGGAATCGCGATGGCACACATATTTTGTCATGTCTTACTTGTTTGTCGATGTTATACCCTTTTTTGTAGAATTTCATGTTAATCAAATTGTTGTATCTCTTTTACTAGTACCTTACCACCATTCTATAGATTTAGCCTCTTTTCCTTTATTTTCTAGATGTAGGATGGCAATAATCATCAATCAAAATATTGGTTGGAAAACCCAAAGAACTCAATAGGACTTGATCTGGAGATCTCCATAATTTCATGGAAAACCCAAGGAACTCATTATGACTTGATCTCGAGATCTCCATAATTTCATGTCAATGAGAAATATAAATATATGTTGATAATCTATAGAACTTGTCACTTTGCTGCAACAAAGCCTGCAAATAACTTGAAGTTTAATTGTCTAAAAAATACAAGTCTAAGAATCATTCATCAATTGTCCTTAACTTTAACCAAATTGCTCCTCGCTACAACTTTCTACAAGAAAGCAGGTAGCAATGTCAGGGACATTGCCACCACATGGCTCTTGTTAATAAATCAACACTTGAGCCAATCTAGATTAAACTTTTTCTTCTGCAGCTTCCACGATGATGATTTGTGACCACCGATGTTGAGTTTGGTCACAACAAATGACACGTTGAATACGAGGCTTTAAGTCACAAGCCAATATAGGAAGTTTCCATACATGAGAACACTCCTGAGCATGGATCTATATAAATCAGAAGACAATTTTTGGTTCTCAGCCAATCCGAAGACATTTTCTGAAAATAGAGAGTTGGAGGTGATCTACTACAGATGGGTCACACTAAGGGTGCTTGGTTGCATTTCCCAGAGCAATTGGGAAAAAATGAAGATGAGATTCAAACATAGGTTGGTGGGGTCTATGACCGTGAATAACCAAAAACAAAACCTAGAAATTGTTATTGGAGATGGGGATATCATCCCTTCACCATTTTAGCATCAGAAGACTCAACCCAAAAAAATATACATAACTGGTGCTAGATGGTTTGTAGAGGAAGATGTTCTCTAATGGAGAATTTGAGAAGGGAAAACTCAAATGCGAGCTTGATTCAAACCATAAGAATTGAAAAATAGGCTTTGAAGAGATGGAAGGAAATGGAGAAGAGAGAGCTTAATATGCTCTCTTCGAAAACAACATGGCAGGAATCACCTGCTTATATCATGTTAAATCCAAGACTAACTCGGATTCTGGATAAATCTTATTATAAACAATTTTTTTTCATCTATGATCTCACACTTATATATACAAATTACATAAAAAGGTTTTCCATTTATAACAATGAAAAAAGCTCAACTTTAACAAAAAAAAAAACAGTTGAGCAAATAAGAACACCTACATAAGCTTACAACTCACATAAACTCCCTACATCAAAAAACACCAACACTAATACTTATTGATGCTCAACAATACCCATGTCTAGTGCCCCATCTACATGCCAAACTAATTGCATTGCATACCCATTATTGCATGTACCTTGATCAATTAGGCATGGGCACCTAATGTTGCTATAGTACTTTCAATGTCTCATAACAATTTTAACTATGTCAATCTACCCACTCCTAGCACAACCATTGTCACCATGGATTGTAACACTATGTTTTTGACCCTGTTTGCATTAAATGTATATGATGTAAATATTAAAATTAATCATGGTGTGGATCTAAGGGAAAAATCCCTACCATCGATTTAGCATTTTATGTTTCAGCGATTAAAATCGTTGCCGATGGTATTTTGTGCTAGCCAACACATTATAATTTTAGACATCATGTAAATATGCAATTTAATTAAAAAGCTAGAACCAGCTATGTCAATGCAACAATAATGAGATGGGGGCATGATTTCCTAAGGATAAGGGGGGGGGATATTCAAACCTTTGAGCCAGTGGAGAAAAGTCAAATGTCAAAGGGAGAACCCATCAAACTATCAACTACCTTTCTTGTCTCATTCACCCAATCATTTATTACTGCCAGAACTTGGTTGAGTTGGTAATTGCATGGGATGAGCAAGGTATGACAGCCCAAATTCGAATTTGAGAAGCCATCAGTTTTGGGAAACGCGTTTTGACTCCTTAGGCAAGTAAAAACCCGAAAACGTTTGCCCATTCCCTCATGTATCCACGTTTTTTGTCTTCCCCACGATTTTGGAGCTCCTGGCATTCACCATTCACGTTTTTTGTTGTGTTCTTAATTTTTCCTAGGGATGGAAAGTGGTTTTGCTAACAGTCAGTGGCTAAGATCTCTCCTGCGTGTCTTTGTGTTGTTTCCACATCTCCACGATTGTGGAATTTTGCGTTTCAGTGTTGCACAGACAATGTGGGGACATAGAGACGAATTTTGGGTGTTGATTGAGTTCGTTTTGGCCACGTTAGGGCCATAAATGAATATGGAAATCGAATTGCTGTTAAGGGGGTTGTTTTACCAATTGTCGTTTACGTTTTTGGTTGAGAAACATTTTTCATCAATCCCATATCTGGCAATTGTTGTGTATTCCTCTGTTGTTTTGATTTGAACTGTTTTTGGAGTGGAAATGGGGTCTAAGATAACTTGATAAACCTAGTGGAAGAAGGAACCTCACAGACAGACCTAGAGGGCTGACTTTCTTCTTTGCACACCCTGAATAACACTAGAAGGGAAGGCATAGCCCGATGGATTGTGTAGCAGATAAGGGGATGCTTCCTTGTGTTGGGTGTGTAGATGTTTTAGAAGCCATGCTATATTTGGTGCAGGTGTCTATAGCTCTTTGGTTGAGCTCACTAGCTTAGCAGTAAGCCTTTCCAGCTCCATTATAGCCTGATAAACCCAATTGTGTTGGCTTGGCTAAGTTTTGTGTATCCTTGGCTATGTGTGAGTCTGCTAGTGTTCCCTTATTCCTTGTGGGAATCATGCCCAGCTCGGGGGTGGCAGTGTTGCTGAGAGATTGATAAGCCCACTGGCCTATGGTTGGGTGGAACATTGCAGCGATGTAGCTAGTTGTGGGACAAGCTTCTTTTAAGATAAGTATCTCTTGTGTTAAATCTCTACACTTGTATTTGTTTTATAAATTGATATGAACATGTTAAATGTTGTGAATGAATGAACTTTGCTTCCGCTATTTGATAATCATTTATGCATCTGTGTATGTTTTTATTTCATTGCATTTTATCTTAAGTTCATGGGGCTAGATTGCACGGAATAGCTAATAGCTATGTTAGTCGTGTCATCTCCACCGAGTAGAGGGGTGGGGACGTGACATGGATCAAAATTCAAGCCATCACAGCCCATCAAAAGGATTCTAACATGTCTGTGAAGTGGCATTAGAAAATTACCCATCATTTAAAATGCAGGTTTTTATTTTTGTCATTTTAAAGAAAAGTAGAGGATTTAAGTTAAAAGGGCTTAGATTAAATTGGCCGTCAACAATTTCGCTTCAGCAATTTATTATCTCAGATTTCACTATCTACCGCTAGTACGGTCTCCCATCTCCGTCTACCTCATCGAGCAGTCTTTACTTGTCCTGCAGCAGGAGCATTTAAGTCGGATGTACATTGATTGAATGCACCTCGAGAGAGGTGTTGGTGTCTTTGAGGAGATAACTGGCTCCATTTCATTTAAACAATTTTATGAGCTTAAACCCTGTTTAGAAGGGTGTATGCCCACCTAGGGTTTGACTGCAAATATCATAGGTTACCCGAGCTCCTCTCGGTCTGGCATTAGGAGTTACTGTATGGAATAAATTCTGAATCTGTAGAAGAGATGGTAGAGAAGGGGGACGGGTTGCGGGCGTCTTACCGGCTATCAAATTCATCGTTACAAGATTACAAATAATTTACTGGCATAGCGGCCATCCTATCAGTCGTTACAACTTACTACGTATATGATTTGTACCCTTTCCTTATCTTGTCTCATTAACAGTTTCAACTGATTTGAATGATATATTGGTTACTAATTCATCCCAGGGTTTTCGTGACAGGCCTGTCAAATTCAACCGTTGACAAGGATATTCTGACCCCGAGAAGAGGGATTGCCACAGAAGAAACAATTTAACAGGGAATCTCCCTCGCCAGGTACGCTAGAATGGAGCATCTGACTGCCTATGAACAGGGTTTACATGACTGTTAGTTTCTTTGTAACAACCGTTAAATCCCCGGGGTTTTGGAAGAAGGAAACTAGTTGATTTTCTTTGTACTGGGACTCTGAATAGAGTGATCATCATTCCACGGGCATTAATCTAAAGCTTCTTCGTGTGTAAAGACTTGTCTTTTTTTGGAATTAATAATAAAAAAATAGCAAACTACAGTTAACGTTATCAATCTCTATCAATTTTATAAATTAAGATTGTTAATTCTCTTCCTTCTTTGTTTGTCCTTGGCGTTGGAATGGGCAGAGCCCAGTGTTAAACTCGTCATGCTAAAAACTGATAATTGTTATATATGGGTTATTTAATGTTCTATTTACTCAGCTAGGGTTGTCTTAACTAGCCATCGCCAATTATTGAAGATAAATCATATTTGTTTTCTTGATGTCTCAGGAAAGATGTATTGTTAGGGTTTTGCCCTTATATCGTAACCTGTATAACTTGTGCATCTTACTACAGTTAGTTATTGATAATCTTTTGCTACTTCCCGCCAGTTTACTTTCTGCTAATCCTGTTAGCAGGTATGTCTGAAATGGTCATCTCCCCTGCAAAGATTAGATCTTTAGTAGGTTTTCTATATGCGCTGCACAAATCCTTTTCTTATTCTTTCTCTTGTGTTTATATACAATATATATCCAGGAAGGAGCATAACCCTTACAAATATAACGAATAAGTCAACCAAGCCCCTTTTTTTTTACTGAAATATGCAGTCAATTCATTTGTAGTGTCTTTTGGATTCTGCGTGTGAAATCTTTTTATATTCAACAACCATGTTGCAAGCCTGGTTTTCTATATGCAAAGATATTTTACACGGTGAATCTTGAAATTTTCATGAACTTGTGCAATTACAGTCCAAGTGAGAGAATGATCAGCATCTTAACCAAGAATGGTAAAGAATTTTTCTTGTGATAACTGTTATGAGTTATCATACTATCTACCAAATTTCACGAGATAGGTTTTACTTTTCAAGGCATTGGTAAATACGAGGTTGAGAGTAGATTCTATGATATCATGTTCATACTATAAGTGAAGAAGTCATTTAAAAGGAGATTCTATGATATCCTGTTCATAACTTCATACTCTAAGTGAAGAAGTCATTTAAAAGGAGAATCTTCTCAGTGCATGATGCTCCCATGGATAAAATTCATGAATTACAGGTTGAGAGTCTATCTTACCTTTAAGGAATGTTTCCTTCAACCAATCAAAATGATGCGCCATGCAAGCATTGATCCTTTGCAACTTTAAAGCAGTCATTTGGGGCACCTTTCTTATACTTGATGAAATTGTTGAACTGTTTCAGAAATGCCATCTCTGTAAAATGTGGAGATATTCTTATTGTTCATAAACATCAAGATACTTTAACGTTCTTGGACAGATCTGGTACAACCTTGTGACCCTTATGCAGATTACAGTTAAAGGAGGCTCCTCAGACTTAAGTATGGGTGTAACAAAACTTATAAGAAGCATATAAAATTGTTCCCTTGCATATGCAAATCAACAATACAAGCCACCAATTTCATTTTAAAAAATTTTAGTATTATAAATTTATTTAAAATACAATATTTTTTAGTACATATTTATTTATAAAATATGAAATCAATTTATTAATATCATTTAAAATGTGAACATTTCAAAAACCATTCATAATAAAAGAGTAGCAAAAATATATAACCTTCTATTTGAAATTAAGACCAACCCTTTAAATTTGATCCTGATTGCCACCTCACTTGTAGTAAAATTGTGAACAACTTCTATATATCGCTAAGCCAATCTAGTGTCATTTATTTAAGTTCAAACCAGATATAATGAATCATGCCTTATGCTTGCCAAAATTTCATTATCAACGTACCTTATCCTTACCATAATTGTGTGTACCATTGTACCATCATTACAATAATGCACGTCCATGTACAAGTGGAAACAATATATTTGTATATCATTATAATATTCCATTTTTAAATTTCTTTAGCATATGCTATATTTATTTGGCTTGTTAATTTATATTTTATTATTATGTCCCATCCCACTTTTGGAATGAAATCTCTATGTAATGTACCTCTTATGGAACAGCTGGAAAAAGATAAGTATGGGAATAAATGATATAACATGTATGCTAGATTAAAACATCACAAAGATTGTAAGATGCTCATATATGTTAGATGTAGATTGATTGCTTTAAGGCGTACAAGATATGGATGGGTTTATGATGTTACTCGTGGATTATTACTTTACTTTTTAAATAATAATAATAAGTGTGGTTAAGTTACCATTTTTCATGTAATTTATGTTCCTAATAATTACACATGTATTTAATTGCTAACTAATTGTGATATTCCATACACCTTAATATGCTATTTATTTAATTACAATTGTATTTAATTGTTAAATGTGATTTTCCATGAACCTTAATATACTACTTGAGTGGTATGGAGCAATCAAGTTAAATGATATAACTAATGGAAAAGCGCAAAATAATATAATATACCCTAGTCCATGTCACATCCATCTATGTATCCACAAACCAATCACTTCATGATCTAGGGAAATGGAAAAGCTTGGAGTCTAGAATCCTATTTCTATATTGGATTATTCTTATTTTGGCTTATTTCTATATTGCTTATTGGATTATTCTTATTTTGGCTTATTCTTAGCTCTTTTTGTTAATTTATTGTGCATACAATGTGTGGATTTCTTCCGCTATGTAAGACAAAATCTTTGCCTCTTCTCTTCGATGGCTATGAACTTCTTCAAAGTATCGTTGATAAATTTTATAAACAAATATTATTTATCATTTTCAAAAAAAATTAAATCTTTATCATTAGTTTATTTACAATGCGAATTTTTAAACTAATTTATTTTGAAGTTGTAGAAAATAACTTTAAATCATTATCATTAGTTTATTTACAATGTGAATTTTTAAACTAATTTATTTTGAAGTTGGTATTACAAATTATATTTTCTTTATCATATTTTGATTTTGAATTTAAAAATATTCCCACCAAGTTCCTTCTAAATAATATATTTGATCAAGATCCCTCTACATCATAGGTTTGAAACTTTATAATAGTCGATTGAAAGTGTGGTATTTATATTTTATAACAAGACAGGTTGTTAAGGTAGCAAGTATCGGTTTTAAATTTATAATAGTTGATTGAAAGTGTGGTATTTATATTTTATAACAAGATAAGTTGTTAAGGTTGCGAGTCTTTATTGTATGTATTGTTAGCAGCTTACAGTGTCAAGTTTTATGGGTTGTATCGATTGTCCACCCATTTCAAGGAAGGAAGGAAGGCCCGATTCGATCTGAGAGTTTGGAGTCCACTTAATATTACACATAATTTTCTAAGAACTTTGTGTACATTGTCTTAAGTCTTAGCTAATACTCAAGGCATCGTTTGTGCTAAAACCTAGATTTAGCACCTCATACCTTCTTGTTCACATCTTTCTCCTTTCTATAATGTCCTTGCATAGTGCTTGCGTCCTCTTTTAATATTTAGCGGATGGATTTAGTGAGAGCTTGGCTTTGCCATAGACTTACCTAATCATTTCCAAAAGCTATTCCAAGAACCAATAGGAGCTATTAGAAATAAAATAATGAATCTTTCTAGGGTTGATGCACACTCATGGACTCCTTTAAAGGTACTTTAGATGCCACATAACACTGAAAAAACATGGAACCTTTGACTTTAAGTGACAATTAGAGGTGCTTCCCTAACCAATTTGAAGATGAAGTAAAAAGACAAAAGTTAGGTAATTGAATAAGCTTTCATAATATATAACTTTTATCTATATAAAATTTGTGAAAATAATTATAAAATTCATTTCCCTTAAATTGGGTTTTCAAATTTTCAGCATATCATAACATATATGTTTCTGTGGGTGCAACACTAAATGAGGTAAATGATTTCATTTTTGGTTAAACTTTTGCAGACATATAAATGACATATGGTACTAGTGTAGCACTATTTTTTCAAGTTTTTTCATGAGTTATTTTATTATTATTATTAATTATTGAAGTTTCAAAACCTTGAAACGAAAATGTTCTGTGTGGGTGCAACACTTTAGGGGATAAACTTAATGAAATTCTTGATTTCTATATATAAGATTGTAGAGCTCGCTCTCCTCTAGTGCACCATATAGTTTTCTTGCGAAATGGTGAAGGAAATCAAAAGTCATATAAAAAACAATGGATGTATCTATTTACAAAAACTAACGTGTGTCATTTAAAAATAATAATAATAAATAAATAAAATATACATTTGTAAGGAAAAAATACATATTCAGAATCGTAAGATCGTATTCTACAATATTCTTTATTTTCATAAAAAAATATTGTGTTTGTCATAGAAGAAAATGCCATCGAAACTGTGAGCATATTCACAAAGTTCTCAAATACAGGAAATAGCCCTGGTTTATTTGTCTTAGCCAATAGGCTCGGTAGTCCGAAGCTATTTTCAAACATGATGCCAAGCCTTATTCCTACCGAAATTTTAAATTTTACAAATAGCATATGCGATACAAAACACATATGCATTATAATGCATATGTGATACAAAACGCATGTGCGTTATAACACATATGCGTTATAACACATGTGTTTTATATCTACTGATCTTAAAATGTTTATGCAAAGAGAACATAGCAGTATAAACCTGTGTAGAATGGGAGGGACAATTCTCAAAAGACAACATTCCTAGAATTCCAAAGATTCCAGCTAGTTAAGAAAGTAATTGCTCTATAATTGTTTAGATATTCTCATGAAAGCCATACTTTTAGGCCTACCTCCACAGATTTGTATTGCCAAATATACTTCTTTCTTAATCAACATCCTATCTTATTACAAAATTGAAGAGAAAATGGACATTTCATGAAGATGTGGGATATGTCTTCTCCACCTTGCCAACAAATATAACATATTTCGGGACTTGCATTATTTTTCCTTTGATAGAGATCTTCAGTCAAGACTTTTGAGGTGAGAGCAAGCCAGATGAGAATTGTAGACTTTTTGGATCTTCAATTCTCCAAATCATATCCCACCACTATCTATCTTCCAAATCCTCCACATTCATAAGCTTTTGATAGCCTGGCTACAATGTATAACCTCCTCCATTTTTATTTAGAGTCCCGATCAAAACATCTGGATCTTAGTTTAACTAAATTTGTCTAAATTTCAATTCTAAAAGAAAACAATTCAATTGATATTTCAATCGACCTACAAGTGAAGTTGGTCTTCCATCCCCATTTCCAAGTTAAAGAGGCATCTTCGTCAGCAATCTGAGTTAGAATCAAAATATTCTAACTATGTAAGAAAAAAGATAATTCATTCACTACCAGTATTATATTGCTACAACCCATAACATCTTCTAATTTGATCCCAAACTGAGAACCAATTCCAACCTTCTAAGCTAAACTATTACTAAGCACAAGAACAACTCAATTGATAGCTCTCCAATGATTAAAAGCAGGCATGGGAGATTTAATAGTATTTTTGAACCAATATAAAATGGACTAAGGAGATTAATAACCAAACTTCCTTATCTCGACACTCCCCCCTCGAACAAACTTACACACCTCTTAGCCTTCAAAAACCACACCCTCTCTTCCTCTATAACCAACATTCCCCCCTTTGTCTCTCTCACACACATCCACACACCATCTCTCCATCCCTCTCTATCTAACCATCGTTATTTCTCTCCTTCACTATCCCTCTGCATCTATAACCATCCCCCAACCCTCTCTCTCACCCCTTTCCTCCCCTCTCTTCATGTATCCCCCTCCCTACCTCTCTTTTTCTCTCCCCGCTCCTTTCTTATCTCACCACTCCCCCTCAAACAAACTTACACACCTATTGGTATTCGAACACCACACCCCCTCTCCCTCTATAACCACCCTTCCCCCATTGTCTCTCTCAAACACATCCACACATCCTCTCTCCATCTCTCTCCCACACACACAAAATCCCTCATCTCTATCCCTTGGTGTAATCATCTTTTACCATCCTTCATTTCCCTAAATCCCTACTCTCTCACTATTATTATCCCACTCTCTCACCCTCTAACCATCCCTCCATCCATCATTGTCTCTCCCCCCATCTCTCTCTCTTGCACGCCCCCCCCCTCCCCTGTCTTACTCTTTAACCACACCCCCATTTGCCTCTCTCTCTCACTCACTCTATACCTATCTCTATACAACCACTCTATCCATCCACCTCCTCCCTCTCCTCCCTCTCACTCTTTAACCACCCCCCCCATTTGTCCCTCCATCCATTATGTTATATCTTTCCTCCATCCATTATCCTATATATTGGTTGCACCCAATCATCCCTCCCTCATATATATATCTCCATCTCCCATCCCCCTTATATCTCTTACCCCCTCATCCCTCCATCCCACTTATATTTATTCCCCTCCACTTATATTTCTCCTCCCTACATTCCCCCTTTCAGATCTCTCCCCTACCCATCCCTCCCTTCCCCTTATATTCCTCCTCCCTTCATCCCCCCCCCCATATCTCTCCTCCACCCATCCGTCCCTCCCATGATTCCCTCTACACATTTATCTCCCTCCTTTGACTACCCCCCTTCTTTTAGCTTAATCAATGTAATGTTGATTTCTCCTATGTCATATGCACTACATCGCACATGCATTATATCAGATGTGCGTTATATCACATATGCGATATGACAATCATGTTTTGCATAGCGACCATTAGGGGTAAACCATTGTAACCATAACACATGTGCGATATAACGCATATGTGATATGTAACACCCCAGTTTTGACCCCATGGTATTAAAATTGTACATGATGTATATATTGTATTTTAATCATGGCAACGAGTTCAAGGCTAAGGCCCTTCCATCGATTTGGTGTTTTGTCTATAGGTGATTAAGTTCGATGATTATGGCTATGGTGCTGAGTCAGACACTATATATAGTGATGTGTCATGTAACTATGCAATTAATAAAATACCACAACTAGATATGGGAATGCAACGTGAAAGATATGGGGGCATGATTTCACAAGGAATAGGGAGGGGAGTTAGTCGAACTCCTGAGCCAATAGAGTGAGACCAAATGTCAATGGGGGAACCCATGAACCCTCAGCTACCTTTTTGTCCTCTGTCCTCAATCATTCATTTCTTCTAGAAGTTGGTTGAGGCAGTTAATGCCTTGGGCAGAGAAAGGCATGGAAGTCTGATGGTGTGTCTAAGCAAACCTACAAGTCTGCAGTCTGGGAAGCTTCGTTCTTGCTTCTGAAGCAAGAAATCGCGGGGACGCATGTCTATTCCATCATCCATAGCCGTGCTGAACGTTTTGATTATTCTTCCATCCCATGGATTCATTTTTGTTCATTCACGATTATGCATTATTCATCAGCTAGAGTCGCATAGCGTTTTGGGTTTTAGTAGAGTGTTGCTACACGTTTCTACAAGTATTTTCCTTTGTCGAACCCTGATTGTGGGATTACAATGTTATCCTGAACTATGGAGTGGTGTGAGACCATGTTTTCTCTGTGTTACAGAGTGAAGCCCGTGTTGTTGTGTTTCCTTGTGGGTTGCTAGGATGTGCATCCCTATTTTGGTCTAAAAGACTTAGGAGTGGAAGAGGCCCAGAATTGGGTGATAATCCTAGTGAAGAGAGGAACCTCACAGACATATCAAGAGGGGCTGGAAAATAATTTATGCACACCTTGAAGAGCACTGAAAGGGAAGGAATAGCCCAAGGGACTGTGGAGCAGAGAAGGGGATGCTTCCTTGTGTTGGGTGTGTAGGTATTGTGGAATTCCAAGCTGGATAGATTTGGTGTAGGTGTCCATATATCTATGGTTGAGTTTACTAGCTTAGCAATTATACCTTCCTATTTCCTTAGCAGCCTGATAAACCCAACTGTTGAGTGGTTTGGCTGAGTCGTGGTGATCAATTGACCAAGTGTGAGTCATTGACTTAGCAGCCTGAGAAACCCAAACGTAGGTTAGTTTAACTGTGTTTTGAAGTGTGCTGGCTATGTGTGAGCTTGTTGTTCCCTAGTTCCTTGTGGAAATCATGCCCAGCTTAGGGGTGGTAGTGTTGTTGAGGGATTATTCAAAACACTGGCCTATGGTTGGGTGGAACGTTGCAGCGACATAGCTAGTTGCATGACAACTTCATCATTCGAGATAAGTATTATCTGTTGTGTTATTTCTATAATGTATTTGCATATGAATGAAATGATTATGTTGAATGCTTATGAATGAGTTAAAGTAGAGGTTACTGTTGAATAAATGTCCCTGCATTTGCATTTTTTTATGCCTTGTATGTTTCAATTCATTTTTCCTAAGTTTGTGGAAACTAGAATCTAGTTACAGAGTCAGAATGCATCTGACTTAGCGTTTTTGCCCCTTGAAATCCGCCCGGGGAAGGCGGAAGGTGGAAACCAGAAAAGAGAAGTGGAAAGGCAACATAATGTTGGTTTTTTTATTCCCGGGATCCTCCTGCAGAAGGTGGAAGGTGGGAGCAGAGAAAGAACCAAAATTTCTAAGGAAAAGTTGGATTTCCGCATCCTGAGCTGCAACAGAAAGGCGGAAGTCAGAAGGTGGAAGTCGGTAGAACATAAAAAGGCTAAGACAGAAAGTCAAGTTTCCGAACCCCGAAGTCCGAAGTCCGAGATTTGAAGTCGCAAGTCAGAAGTCGGGAAACTGATAGGTAAAGCAATGATATGTGGGTTTTCGCATTCTGAAGTCGAAATTCAGAAAGCGGAAGGTCGGAAATCGAAAAGCGGGAAACCGACGAGCAAGGTAGTCATTTCGCGCATTTCCCCATTCCGAGCTTGGAAGGCGGAAAGAGGAAGTGTGGAAGGTGGAAGATGGATAGTTCACTTTGTCAAAATTTGGAGTTTCGATTCTCGAGTTCCGAGGTCGGAAAGGAGGAAAGCGGAAGTCAGAAGGTGGAAGAGTGGTTAAACGTTTTCGTCAAATGTTAAGTTTTTGACTCCCAAGTTCCGAGGTTGGAAAGGTGGAAAGTGGAAGTAAAAATACGGAAGATTGGTCAAGTATCTCCGTCGCACATTGTGTTCCCTGTTCCTGGATTCCGCAGCGGAAAGGCAGAAAGGGGAGTGCAGAAAAGACAGGTCTAGTGCGGAAAAGGTGTTTCTGGTCATAGAAGGGATCTTTGAAGGGCGAAATGAATGTTATAGTGGTTTTTAAGCCTGAGAATGAATGTTGAAGAGCGTTTCACGACAATGCCCTATGTTTCTAAAGAAGAACCACGGTTCTTTAAGAAATTTGTAATTCTACAGGATAATCGGGGTATGGGTATGTGACATTGTGGTATCAGAGCTGCGGGTTGTAGCATTGGGCCTAAATGGGCCAGAATGAACAGTTGACAGAGGAAAAAGTACCCTCTGATACCAACATTGAATTGTGGTAGACAATCTCAGGAATTAAGCACATTGTTTATTGTCTAACGTCGTGTTTTATTAACACATTTTGTAGAGTCATAGTGCAGTTGGAAAATTTGGTTTGTGGCTCGTCCATGAGAACCTACAACATGAATGATGTGAAAAACCCCTATGAGCACGAGAAAGATGCTATGGGTGAAAACATTCGAGTTGGAAATGTTGATACAAAGTTTAATGGGAGAAGATTTCAAGATACTCCCCCAGATTTTGTAGTCACCATGAGAAGCCTAAGGGTGGAGATGCAAAGCTACAAAGAAGATAATGAGAGAAATATTAGAGCTTAGGAAGAGCATTATTAACTAAATGAAGCCATGCTGCAAAGTTTGACAAAAATCCATAGGCAGATGAACTCTGGGCATCGGACAGTAAATTCAGAAAGAAGTAGGACCAGTGTTAGAAGAAGAAAAATATATTCTGGTGGATCATCTTACTCTTAAGGATCGACTGGGGGTTCAAGTTCTTATTCTCATAGGAACAAGAAAAAGAGGCGCTACCAGAACAACTCACGTGATGAATTCAAGAAGGCTAAGCCACCTACGCTTGATGGCGAGGTAAAGAACGACCAAGAAGCTGAAGCTTGGCTTCTTGGGATGAGAAAATATTTTCAAGTCCAAGACTACTCTGGAAATATGAAGGTTAGAGTAGCCATATTCAATTTGACTGGAAGAGAATCCATATAGTGGGAGCACTTCAGGCAAGCGAAGAAGATCAGTGAAAGGAATATTGTGTGGAAGCAGTTCCAGAAAAATTTCAAGCAGAAGTACATTTCTGATAGGTACTATGATGATAAGATTAAAGAGTTCCATGAGCTGAAATTGGGATAGCTGACCAAGGAATAATAAAAAAACAAATTCTTGGAGTTGTTGAGGTATGTCGGGTACATAAGAGACAATAAAGTGAAAATTAAGCGTTTCCTGAGTGGACTACCTCAGTCTTACAAAGAGAGAATTGAATTTGATGAACCTAGAGCTCTAGAAGAGGCTACCAGGAAGGCTAAGTATTGCTATCATAAGAATAAAGGAAAACCTCATATCCACAAAGCATGGAAGGATGAGAAAAATGAAATGTTTGATCATAGGAGGAAAGGTTTCAAACCTTCTCACTTCCGAAATCAGTAGAGGTAGCCATCAAAAGTCGTGACTCAGCCAGCTAGAGTGATGGGAGACAGGCCAATAGATCTAAAGGAGATCAGAGAACCACTCCAATGTTGGGGATGTGGAGGACCCCATCTACGCAGGAATGTCCACATCGAAATGGGAATGTGAGTCAAGCTCACAACATTCAAGAAGCAGAAACTGTGGTTCAAGTGGCAATGACTGTCCCTAGGATTTATGCAGCACTGGAAGACCACTAGGCAGATCATCAGTCAACTGTGCTTGAAGTTGCAGGTAATATTGTTGAGCAATCTGTTTCTGTTTTGATTGACCCTGGATATACTCACAGATATATTACTCCTAGATTTTTTGAGATTTGTGCTTTTAAGAAGTTAAAGCATAGCAAATCATTGTTAGTTCAGCTAGCCACTGGGACTAAGAGAAAGGTTAGTGAAGTGGTAGAGGAATGCCCATTAGTTATGGATGGATTAGTCACTTATGCAGATATGAATGTTCTACCACTTGGTTCCTATGATGTTTTCATTGGAATGGATTGGTTGGAAGCACACAAAGTTAAGCTTGATTTTTACAATAAGATTTTTGAATGCATGAATGAAGAAGGAAACCCAAGGGTTGTAAGAGGCATTCCAAAGGTGATTTTTGTTAGGCATATTTCAGCAATGCAACTGAAGAAGTTATGTAGGAAAGGTTGTCAGTTGTATGCATCCCATGTGTTGGAGGCAATCAGAGAATGAAACTCCTAGGTTGGAGGACTTTAATGTATTGCAGGAATTCAGGGATGTTTTTCCTGGTGAAATTCCAGGACTTCCTCCAAAGAGGGACATTGATTTTACAATTGACCTTGTGCCAGGAGTAGTACCATTGTCCAAGACACCCTATAGGATGAGTACATCAGAATTTCTAGAGCTGAAGATGCAGCTGCAAGATTTGTTGGAGAATAATTATATCAGGCCAAGTGTGTCCCCTTATGGAGCATTAGTGTTGTTTGTGAAAAAGAAAGATGGTACAATCAGGTTGTGTATTAATTACAAACAGCTGAACAAAGTCATTATGAAGAATAAATACCCTTTACCTCGAATTGATGACCTCTTTGATCAAATGAGAGGAACAAAGGTATTTTCTAAGATTGACTTGAGGTCTGGATACCATCATGTAAGAATCAAGGCTGAAAATATTCATAAGACAACCTTTAAAACAATGTATGGACACTATGAGTTTGTGGTGGTACAATTTGGTCTCACAAATGCGCCAACTACATTTATGTGTCTCATGAATAGTGTTTTTAGCAAGTATTTGGACAAGTTTGTTCTTGTCTTCTTGGATGACATTCTTATTTATTCTAAGAATGAGGAAGAACATGAAGAACATCTGAGATTGACATTGCAATTGCTCAAGGAGAATAAGTTGTATGCAAAGATGAGTAAATGTGACTTCTATAAAGATCAAATTCATTATTTGGGTCACATTATCTCAGATGAATGAATATCTATAGACCTTGAGAAGATTGAAGCCATTATGAATTGGCCAACCCTAAGAAATGTGACAGATGTGAGGTCTTTTATAGGATTTGCAGGATACTACAATAGATTCATTGAAGGATTCTCCAAGGTTGCACATGCAATCACTTTTTTGCAAAAGAAGGGGATAGCATTTGAATGGACACCAAGATGTGAGGAGAGCTTCCAGAAGTTGAAGAATCTTCTTACAAGTGCACCAATCTTGAAGATTGCAGACCCAAAAAAGGACTTTGTGGTGTGTACTGGTGCATGTAATCAAGGACTTGGAGGATTTCTTATGCAAGATAACACGTGGTATGTTATGAGTCAAGAAAGTTGAAGGATCGTGAGAATAACTATGCCACTCATGATTTAGAATTTGCATCCATAGTACATGCTCTCAAGATGTGGAGGCATTACTTAATGGACATGAAATTTGAGCCAAGGACAGACCAATGTGGTTTAAAATATTTATTTGATCAACCAACTCTTAATGCTAGGAAAGCTAAATGGCTGGAGTTTTTCTGTGAGTTTGATTTTGAAATCAAACACATAAAAGGAAAATAAAATAAGTGGTTGATGCACTCAGCAGGAAGGTGCATGAAATGCATGTGGCATCTCTCAGTGTTTACTAGTCAGATTTGAGAGAACAGATTGTTGATCATACTACAACGGATGAAATGTATGTGCAGATAAAGGGCAAGTTGCAGCAGCAAGGCCTTGAAAATAAGTATGAGGGATATAAATTGGAAGAAGATGGGATTCTTACTTTTAAGAACAAAATTTATATTCCAAATGTAGCATATTTGAGGAAAATTGTTATGGAGGAAATCCATCCGACTCCATATTCTGGTCACCCAGGATATCAGAAGACAATTGCTACGACTAGAAAGCATTATTTTTTGCCAGGAATGAAAAAGGACATTGCTGAGTATATATCTACATGCATGAAATGTGAGCAGGTGAAGGTTGAGCATCAACACCCAAAAGGTTTGTTGCAGCCTTTTCCAGTTCCAAAATGGAAATGGAGAGTTATTTCCATGGATTTTATTACAAGATTGCCAATGACTTGGAGACAACTTGATTCCATCATGGTTGTGGTGGACAAGTTGACAAAGGAAACACATTTTATACCAGTTAAGTCCACGTATAAGACTTATTCCATTGCAAAAATATTCATAAGGATATTTTTAGATTGCATGGATTGCCTAAGGTAATAGTTTCTGACAGAGATTCCAAGTTTACTTCCAATTTTTGGAAGGGTCTGTTTACATATTTGGGGACAAAGTTGAACTTCAACACCACCAACCATTCTCAAACTGATGGACAGACATAGAGATTGAATTAGGTGCTTGAAGACACGCTTCACATGTATGTCATGGACAAACCATCCAAGTGGGAAGATTATTTGCACTCTATATAATTTTCCTATAATAATAGACAACAAACATCCTTGGCGATGAGTCCATATGAAGATTTGTATGGAAGGAGGTGTAGGAGACCAATGACTTGGGATAATATAGTCAGCAGGATTGTGCTTGGTCCATAATTACTCAAGGAAATGGAGCAGGAGGTTCCAAAGATCAAGCAGAACCTTAAAGAATCCCAAGATAGACATAAAAGCTACGATGACAAGCATAGAGTGCATAGAGAGTTCGGTGTTTGGGTTCATGCTTACCTCAGAGTGAGGGAAATGAAAATTTCCTTGAATCATGGAAGTTGTGCCAAGTTGTCACCTAGATACTGTGGGTCGTTTGAAGTGCTTGAAAGAATAGGGCCAATTGTATATAGACTTGCATTGCATGCTAGCACTAAAGCTCATAATGTTTTTTATGTTTCTTTGCTTAAGAAATATGTACATGATCCTAACCATGTGATAAATTGGGATGTGATTCAGGTGGAACCCGAGGGAGTGTTCCAAACCGAGCCATTGTGCATCCTCGACAGGAAGGTCATAGTGCTCTGGAATTGAGTTGTTGGATAGGTGAAGGTACAATGGGAGCACTACGGTCTCTAAGAGGCTACGTGGGAGCTAGAGGATGCCATGCGATTGGCACATCCAATTTTGTTAAATTTTGTAAAGCACTGAGGATAGTGCTAATGAAGGGGGAGGGGAATGTAACACTTCGGTTTTGACCCCATGGTATTGAAATTGTACATGATGTATATATTGTATTTGAATCATGGTAAGGATCTCAAGGCCAAGGCTCTGCCATTGATTTGGTGTTTTGTGTATAGGTGATCAAGGTCAATGCCTATGGTTATGGTGCTAAGTCAGAAACTGTATATTTTGATGTATCATGAAACTACGCAATTAATAAAATACCACGGCTAGCTATGGGGCTGAAATGTGAAAGAGATGGGGTCATGATTTCACAAGGAATGGGGAGGGGAGTTAGTCAAACTCCTGAGCCAATAGGGTGAGACCAGATGTCAATGGGGGAACCCATGAACCCTCAGCTACTTTTTTGTCCTCTATCCTCATTCATTCATTTCTTCCAGAAGTTGGTTGAGGTAGTTAATGCCTTGCGTAGAGCAAGGCATGGTAGTATGATGGTGTGTTTGAGAAAACTTGCAAGTATGTAGTCTGGGAAGTTGTGTTCTTTCTTCTGAAGAAAACAATCGTGGGGATTCATTCCCATTCCATCATCTCCAGTCGCACTGAACGTTTTGATTATTCTCCCATCCCATGGATTCGGTTTTGTTCATTCACGATTATGCATTGTTTGTCAGCCGGAGTCGCAGAGTGTTTTGGGTTTTAGCAGGGTGTTGCTACACATTTCTGCAAGTATTTTCCTTTGCCGAATCCTGTTAGTGGGATTACAGTGTTATCCTGAACTACAGAGTGGTATAAGACACTGTTTTCTTTGTGTTACAGAGTGAATCCTGTGTTTCTATGTTTCCTTGTGGGTCGTTGGGATGTGCATCCTCATTTTGGTCTGAAATACTTAGGAGTGGAAGATGCCCAGAATTGGATGATAAACCTAGTGAAGAGAGGAACCTCACAGAAAGATCAAGAGGGGCTGGCAAATCCTTTATGCACACCCTGAAGAGCACTGGAAGGGAAGGCATAGCCCGAGGGATTGTGGAGCAGAGACGGGGATGCTTCTTTATGTTGGGTGTGTAGGTATTGTGGAATGCCAAGCTGGATAGATTTGGTGTAGGTGTCCATAGCTCTGTGATTGATCTCACTAGTTTAGCAATTATACCTTCCCATTGCCTTAGCAGCTTGAGAAACCCAACTGTAGGTTGGTTTGGCTGTGTTTTGATGTGTGTTGGCTATGTGTGAGTCTGTTGTTCCTTAGTTCCTTATGGAAATCATGCCTAACTCGGAGGTGGCAGTGGTGTTGAGAGATTAATGAACACACTAGCCTATGGTTGTGTGGAACATTGCAACGACATAGCTAGTTGCGAGACAGCTTCATCATTCAAGATAAATATTCTCTGTTGTGTTATTTCTGCAATGTATTTGCTTATGAATGAAATGATTATGTTGAATGCTTATGAACGAGTTAAAGTAGAGGTTATTGTTGAATGAATGTAACTGCATTTTAATTTGTTGAAAAACCACTTACAACCATCAAAAGTAAGGGTTACAACAACAACGAGTGTAGAGTAAGGAGAGAGGAGTGGCCAAGAAAATGAATAATCGGGCCAATGTAGAGTGGAAAAGTGACCAGCTAGAAGTTTGGAAGAGGAAATTAATCAAGATTCCTTGAAAAATGAACTCATGTCAAAGATGTTTTTTGATGGAAGCGACCAACATACCAACTCCGTATCACTTCTATCCGAAGTAAATGTAGATGAATGCGAAGATATGTTCTTTGAAGGAGATAGTCCATTAAAGGAGAACCTCCAGGTTTTGTACAAACATATATTGGCATAAATTGCAGTGTTATATTTGATGCATATGCATAACAGATCGTCTCAAGCTTGACAATGTTGAAAGGCCAAAGTACAATGGCCACAAGCATACATATGAAGCTTATGAAGCCTATGAAGCCTACCCAATTCATGTTAGGAAAAGGCAATGCAAGCAATAAGTGAGAATGGAGACTTGTATGTAACTAAAAGAGGGGCATACATTAGAATTTTTAGGGCTACAAAATGCCCACACATATTAACCAAACTCATTCTTGACAAGTTTTTTGTTTACAAGTCTTTCCAAGTTTTTTTTTCTTATAAGTCTTTCCAATTTTTTTTGCCAGTATTTTGCTATGATTATGCCAAAGTTTTGTTCGGCCATGGTGCAGGTAAAACCAAACCGGTATTTGTCAAACTTGTCTTCCTCCAGGGAAGGGAGTTTGGGAAGGCTAGAAGAAAGTGAGACATCTAGTAGGTCTATAAGGGCTAGATCAACTAGATGTCAGAAGATCAAAAGAAAATTCAACAAATGGCATGAATTTTTTTTCCAAGGAGGGGGGTCATGTTCTTATGATGATGAGACAGTGGGAAACATCGACGTGCCCTTAAGGTACCAACACCTAATGAAACAATGGGTTCTTGGTGATCTTCCTAAAGTAAACACTGATTTTTGTGTGAATGAGAGGATATATAGAATTTCACCATCGTCATTGCATGGATTGGGGTTGTTCTGCATCGACGACATAAAGGTTGGATACGGTAGATGTAAAGAATTGATGGGGTATGTTGGACCCTGTTACAACTACAGTGATTGGATGCGCTTGGTCCAATATAGACGAAGTATGCATAGATATGGGTTGTCAGTGAATTATATACAACTGAAAGAAAAAGCTCAAAATAAAGGAGAAACGTTGTACATGGACGGAAGGCCAAAAATCAACTGCAGAGCATGTATATATAGATCATAACATGAAACAAGTTGGGCCTGTACGAGATAATGTTGAACATGTTGCTGTGCCCATGGTAGGTAAAGCACACACATTTGTAATGTTTTTTTAAATGAATTACTCATATTTATCAAAATATAAATATATTAATGAAATATTTTGACATTATTGCAGAAGTTCATCACCCCTCGCCTGAAGTTCAACCTTGGAAGCAAACTAGTAGGGATACCGATGATCAGATTCCCGAATATGTGACTCTAACTAAATATTTAAAGAGAAGAAAAGTAAAAAGGAAGCGACTAAACAAATTTTGAGTAATTCTTATTTATAAAAAAAACATTTAATGGTTTTTTCCTCTGTTTCATGAATGAATGTCTGAATGAATGCTTTACTGAATGGTTTACTGATTTTTTTTCTTGCCATTGACTAAATTAATGTTTTAATGAATGAGTTAATGAATGGTTTAATGAATGGTTTTTTCAGTTGTTGAATGATTGAATGGTTTAATGAATGATTTAAATAATGATTTAATGAAAGCATCTTTCAACTATTGAGTGAAATAATTTGCATTAGATCCATTGTTATTTGCATTGTAGATGCATTGTTATTTGGATTGTCAAATAGTGAAATAAATTGTTATTTGCAAGTATATGCATTGGGTTTGGGGAGTTGAGAGTGATGTGAGGGGGGGGGAGGGGCCATAAGAACTTCCACCTTCACGTGGTTGGTCCTGTTTAGTAGAGAATATTAAATTATTCTCGAAATAGAGAGGAGCTAAATGAATGGTAAAGAAGAATACATTAAAAAACATATATTTCTATAATTTTAGTGTATAATTTTCATTATTGCTATTTGACTCCTCCATTGGAACTTGTTACAGATAGAGTTGATAAACATTTCCATAGTTAAGAGGTACGAAATGACGTTTTGATTAGATCGATAGCCTTATATACATAGTATTTTTGGCTATCCATGTTTTATCAGGTAATCTATTCTTAACAATTAATTTACTTGAATAGTTGAGTAGTATTGTAATTTACATTGTAATAGAATTGTATTTATTTAGATTGGTTTTGTTATTTTCATAAACAAACATAAATTTATTTGATGGGTCCTAACATGAAATTATTGCAATAGGACAAAAAATGAAGTATGTTGAATGATGTTTTAAAAGGTAAAGCATAAGAAGACAGTGTGAAGATCCATAAATCAAGGTATAACTATGTTTTCTTTTGTTTGATTGAGTTGTGTATTGGGTATTTATGTATGTGCACACACATACATTTAGTTGATGATGATGATTACCATACATTGAGGCGAACTTTGTTTTATCTGATCTAAATAATTACCTTAAATATTTTGATTTATCATGATAGCTAGCCCCTTGGTAATACTTTACCAATTCCATATAGCTAGGACAACAAAATTAAATGTAGGCATTTCATTACAAGAAATATGATAGGCATTTGAGTTTGATGGGAATATGAAAGGTCAAAAGACAGAAAAATATATATAGACCTGTGAGGAAAATGGTATATGAAGCGTTGTTTCCCTATTATTCCGCATGAGTATATTGTTATCTGCCCCAATTTATCTTTCTCCAGTAGTTTTGTAATTTGTTTCTTAATCTCATATCTTGTTCAACTTTCATGTTTGATTGTGTAGTGGAAAACCTATGTTTATATTTGTGCTTATCCCTGTAGGTTGTGAGTTGGGCATGGTACACGTTGGTATTTTCAGTTTCCATTGTAAATTTTCACCCCAACATCACTGTGCACTTTATTACTCATAATTGGTAATTTGTTACAAAGTCTTCTTTGTGCAAATATTTTATTAGGCATTTATATCTTTCTGTATTGCTTCCAATTTATCACCAAGTTTAAAGTTGTCACTTAGAGCAAACATCTCAACTCTGGAATACAAAAGAAGAATGTCTGCATTGATAATTATGGTAACAAAGTATTGAGATCTACTTGAAAAAATAAATATCTATTTGCTACTTTATTTCTGGAAGGCATTGTTTGAATGCTTAAGTTATAAAAACTGTTTATTTTTGTTGTTTTCAGGCAATCTTCCAGAGGTATCCACGACCTAAAAAAGAGTATCAGTCATTTTCACTGATTTACAATGATAGATCACTAGATTTGTTATGACATCTTTTCGCTAAAGGAAACATTTTCACATTTGTTGGAAACAGTTTCGAGGTTCTTTCCCAAGGAAAATATGTTTTTATTGAAGAAATCCCATTTGCAGCCATGACTTTTGGTGGTGTTGATCCTAATCACTTCAAGGGTAAACATCAATATGCTCCTGTTACTTGAAAGGGTTACTGGCATGTATGTAATAGAATCATGTTAGTTTTTCAGGTTTAAGATTGACTGTATTTAAGGATAAACACATGCATACCATGTTCTTTGTAGGAGTCATAGTTGCTAGTAGGTATGTCATGGGATTAATATACTCTAATAAATCGATTTTGTTATTTCCTTCAGTTTGACATGGGAGACTTCCTCATTGATGATCAATCAACAGGTCAGCATACAGTCCATCTTATTCAATTGGGCACATGATTGCTTCTTAAGGAATCTTATGAAAATATTGATGGCATTTTATGAACATTTTGTTGCAGGTTTCTGTGCTGGAGGTTGTGTTTCTATTACATATTCTGGTGGAACTTCTTTGCTAGCTGGTCCATCGGTAAAGCATGAATACCTTTGATATTTTGTAAATTTCTTGTATAAGTTAGTGGTGTTTTCTAGGTCTGTGCATGATATGCTATTGCACAGGGGTGTGGCACATCTGATGCTTGTATGCTATTGCACTGTGTGATCATTGTACTATTGCAATGTGTGATTTACATGCATGATGAATATTTAAAATTATATGCATCTACCATTCTAGGTGAAATTTTTGATTTCCATGTACATTCTTAAAAAACAACCCTTCCAGCTTAGCAAAAAACTCTGTAATATGCTATAGAATCTGGAACTGGCTCACTTTGAGGGAAGTTTTTCTTCAAAAAGAAAAGTATGTAGATCATATTTCCAATGAGATAACCAATGTAATCCCATGGAAATGGATATTGGAACATGGGAAACCAATACTTGACAAGTTGTGTATGCCATTTAACTTGAAGGATAAATGGAGTAATATGAAGAAGAATAATTACTGAAGCATATACATACATGGATGAATTAATTATGTCTATATTGTTCCCAATCTTCCTCTTTGGAGGAAAACTACTTGGAATCTCATGTGTAATCTCAACATATCCTTCTAACATTCTACTCAATTATACTAATAGTTCCTTCATAGTGTCACATTTTTCAACATTATTGGACTTTATGCCCTCTAAGACTCTTATTTGCACCATTTCATAACACTCCTTGGTATCCTTTATTGCATTTATGAAGTTCTTTGTAAATAACAGAACTTCTCTCTAGCCCTTATCTTTAATTGACAACTAAATTATTTTTCTATCCTTTATAATGTCCTGTGTTCTTCTCAAGTGATTTATATGTCCATTGGGCATCCACAAACTACTTATATTTTACATTTTAGTCCTTCGGTTGACTTGGACTTGAGCATGCATTTTATTTATACGTTTGACAAAATGATTCTATATCATCACTCATTTGGACATGTTGAGTGAAAATCTATCATATCTAAAACACTATTTAGATTATTTTGATGCATAAAATTCAATGATCACCAGCAAAGTGTGACCCAATCCCATCCACTAAGATTGATGCCACATCTCCATGAACTTTCTCTCGAAGGATTCATTTATATCTACACGTTTATCAATATCAATGGGGTTTACTTTACCCCGGTGTGGTGTTCGCTCAGATACAGTGGGTTTATAAAAGAAAACTTGTATATTGTGTGGTTCTCTTCGTTCGAACCATAGATCTCAAGTTACAACATTCTTGTTGTCTAAGGATGAAGATATTTATGTATATGACCACTGTTCTTCTATTTCCGTGTATAGACATGGAACAATATATAGGGCTCCTGAAAGTGGCCGTAATAAGGGAACCGATCTAGTTGCTTCATATTTTATGAATATCTCTGATCCTTATGTGGTGGTCAGCCTAGGTAACCAAGTGCGTGCCATTTCTCACTTTGTTTTTGCTTCAATTTTGAACATTTTGCATATTTTCATGGTGTAAAAGCTGGGCTGGATTGGGGTTTTCAATTTTTCAATTCGATTTTGTACTTATGTTACGGGTTTTCTTAATTTTACTAATCGTGGAAAGGGAAAATAAAAAACACTAAGAATCTGGGTTGGGTTGGGGTTTGCACTTTAAATTCGATTCTACACTGGTTTATTTTAAATTTATTAATCAGGGAAAGGGGTAAAAAAACCCGAGTTGGGGTTTGCAATTTAAATTCGATTTTACAGTGATTTATTTTAAATTTATTAACCAGGGAAAGGGGTAAAAACACCTAGAATGCCATTTATTTTAAGTTACAGTAGAGAAATAAGTAAAAACACCTAGAATGCCATTTTTTAATTGTAGGCTACTTGTGGCATGCCATTTTTTTCTCATCATGAGCACTACAATCCATAGGCTTATTATTAAGGCCGTTGGTTTGATTCTTGTCCCAAGGGCTATGATTCTGCGGACGGGTTATTGGTCGGGGTTATGATTTTTTCCATTAATTTTGTTGTGCTTTCTCTCTTATAGACAATGGGTAGGCCTTTAATAACTTGTTGGATACATTGCTAGCTCTTTTAATAACTTGTTGGATACTGGCTAGCTTTAAAATACCAAAGTCTATAGTATCACTTACTTCTTACCCAATTAATTTAGTTGACAGTCATGAATTTAAAGTAAACGTAATGTGAAAGGCTTGAAAAATCCAAGACCGTCATTAAACTTCCATTTGATAGGCATAATAGATTTGAATTTCCAAGCCTGGTTAGTACGTATATTTATTTATTCATAGATAGGTGATGAAAGGGACCAGTAATATCACCGCGTACAAAATCAAGAAGTGATGTGGCTCTCTTAGCCTTTCCTTTCTCAAATCTCTCTTCAAGGTGCCTACCAAGAGTATATAGTGGACAAACTCCATCTAAGAAGGATATAGGTGGCAACCCCACTATCCTATCTTGTTTGATTAATTGATGCAATTAACATAAGTTAATATGCCCAAACATATTATGCCATAACTTACTAACATCATTAGAATGCATTAACAAAGCTAAAGTAGGAGTTTTAAGCAAAAACTTTGAAAAAACATACAATTTATTTTTGTGATCAACTTTTCTAAGTGAAATCTTTCAATTTTTTTTCTTAAATCTACCAACGGGCGTTGCTTTTCCAACGGTGTTCCGATGCTTCTATCAAACATCTGACACATGAAGGTGACGCTCAACCGACGCTTTTTATTAAACTTCCGACGGCATTGTCATGACACCGAAACTTCAGCCCGTCGGACGACCAACGCTTCAAGTGTCGGTAGGAGTCGAAAATCTGACGCTTTCTGGATAAAAACACCGACGAAATTTCCATGAATCCGACGCTTCTGCCTGTCGAAAGGCCAACCCTTCAAGTGTTAGTAGGCATCGGATTTCTGACGGTTTGTGCAAGTTTTGATTGACACTTTGAAACCAAAAACTGTCGAATAGGAAACACCATGGTTTGTCGGATCTTCGACCCACTTTGGTAGCATGTCGAATATCCGACGTTATGCCACCGACGGCAAAAAAATGTGTATGTGTCGAAGATGTGACAGAGAAGTGTCGAATTTCATACATGCAAGGTGTCAGATTTTGGGTTGAAATTCTATTGTATAGTGAGATGAAATATGGTATTTGTTTCCCTTTATGTGTTAATTAATTTTGGAGAAAATAGTTTGCAATGATTCAAGAAAAAGAAGGTGGTGGTAGCTTATTGTTGCAGGAGCAACTACATGAGAGTGGTTGTAGCATACTGGTACAAGAGAAACTACAGGAAGGTGGCTATAGCTTTTTCTACAGGACGGATCACAGTGATGACTGATATGAACATCGATTGAAGGAAAAAACACATGTGAATATGTGCACATGAAATATCAATGGTGTTGTTACATAGAATTAAGGATTTGGAAAAGCATAGTGATGGAAAGGTAGAGGACGTTAAGCAATTGTGTAGATGCCCTGAAAATTTAAAGACCTGACATAGAAAGCATGAAGGTGAATGATGTTGATGAGTTGAATATGGGACCATTTTGTAGTCCTAGGAAAGCATGAGGAGATGAGAGATAAGGTGTTGAATATGTTGTTGTTAGAGAAGAAGGAATTTTGTGAATGAAAGGATTGAGGATTGTTGGAAGAATGGTTGTAGAAAGAGTACATAAGTGCTATGTGCAAGAAGAAAATATTGTTGAGGTATGTCTCATGTTATTTTAAATATGTGAATATGTGATCCATGTGGTAATCGATGTGTGGATTGAGTCTAGGGAAGTGTAACATGTTGAGTATTCCATGTTGTGTGGTTTTGAGCATGCATGATTGGCTACATGATAGGAAGTTGGTATGCTCCATGAAAAGGGGCAGTGGAATTTCTTTGTAGGGACATTGACTCAATTCAAGATGTGCAGGTAATGCATGGTTGAGGAGCACACGAGAGGTGCTTGTTGAAGTGAGGCAGAGCTAGCAATAGTGGCACATGATGAGACATAACATAAAGTGGAATGGAAATTTTATTTTTTCGTGAGTTGTATTATTGCAAGTGGATATGAAACAATGAGCATGAATATAGTAGCAATGAGTCAAATAAAGAATGTAGATGATGCACTATAGAGTTGAAGTATAAATAGAAAAGGGAATACAATGATGGAAGTTGTATTGGTAGGGTTACCTCATAAGCATGAGGACATGCTTCTTAATAAATTGGGGAGTCTAATGCAGTAGCATATGCAATTTTGAAGAGGGAATGCAAGGACACTAGAAAAAAGTGTGGACGACTTGTTGAGTATACATTGAGAGGATTATGGATGGCTGATAAAGTAGTGAGGGAGAATACCACATGATGTGCATGTTGCAGAACTCAACTAGGTGCATGTTGGATATAGATCGGGTGGAAGTGGTTGTAGATGGGAATGATGGCTACAAATCATGTTGCCAGAATACAAAATTAGTAGTAGTGGCTACGAAACCAAGATAGGTGTAGAACCATTTCCATAAATCAGATGGTGTGGATCTATTGGAACCTTTCTAGGCTACAGATCACCTTACAGAACTCCCAGTCAATATTCTAGATTGAAAATTCAAAGAAACCATAGATACATACTCATGAAGGCATATGAAGCATGGGGTCAATGTGAGCATTGAAGTCTGAGTAGAATGAGTTTCCACCCAACAGTTAAGCGAATTAGAACAGTGGATTCTACAAGAAAAATATGGAAGTGGAAACCAAGGACATAGGTGCTAGCACATGAGAAGCTGGAGGTGAACGATTTTCTGTATATGAATAAATAAGGTATGTAGCTAGGAGAAATGGAGGATTATAGGAATACTACCAAAAGAGATTTGGGGACTAGAGAAAAGTGGATCAGTTAAGGGCTCCCATGTCTTGTGTCTTGGAAACCAAGGGGGACGAGAGAGAATTCCAAAACTGCATTCAAAGAAACCAACATTATTTGAGTAGCTTTGCTAGGGAGTATAAGTTTGTACTTTCTTGTCAGGAACATCAATAAACTATTCTAGTTTTGTGTAAATAAATCTCTAAGTTGCATAATTATGTTGCTTGATTTTATTCATTTTTATCGAATAGCTATGGGTGGAGTGTGTGTGTTAGCTTGAGCATTTATTTTCTACTTGTAGTGTAGATCGCTGTGAAAATATCTAAGTGAAAATTATGTCTTTATTAAAAAACCCATGTGTAGGATGGACAATTGAATGTTGTGAATGAACTTGTTCACATATGTTGTATGGGTGTTGATTATGAAGAGAGAGGCTTCCGATGGGACTCTGAGAGAAGCCCTATATGCATTAAAGATGATGGATTACAAGAGGAGGAGATGCAAGCTAATCCTATCTGTTATCTCCCAAAAAGTACACCGTCATTTTGGGTGATAGAATGGGTTAAAATTTTTATTTCTGTGAGTCATGGCCTTCAAAATTCAAAATTTCAGCTTTCGGCAATCAACTAAGTCTGTGGAAGTTTACTTAACTGCCGAAACAGGCCAATTTCGGTAGCTAATACGGTTTGCCAGAATGACTTTAGCTGCCGAAAGTGTTTCCATGATCAAAATTTAAATGTCGTGCTCTTGAATGTGCCAAATATTAAGCTACATATTAATCATCGAATTCCAGTCCACATGTCAATTCATAGATGGATATATAAATAAAACCCGCTGAGTCAAACCCCAAGACCGACTGCAGGTGTCCTGGGTGTGGTGAAAGTCTTTGCATTGTGGAAAATCTGACAGGTCGAAGGAATCTGGCCTCTAATCGAACCATGATTCAAGCTGTGGATTAAGTAACGAGCCAGGTCGATACCTCATACCACACCTATTGCTGAGTTTCAGATGCCAGATCAATAACCTAGAGACCAGATGTACGCATATTATGTTTGCAGATGTTCAAATGATAAAACATCTGAAGCTAATCTGATCGATGACAATAGTGAAGTTCTTACTGCTCAGAACTTTAGATCTATGCTTGGAGAGGAAGGGACCTGGCTTATATTGGTTTATTCTCTTGGGAGTAGAAATTGCCAGCAGTTTGTTCATAGCTGGAAAAGAATTGTTGCTTAGCTGGACGGAGTTTCTAGTACTAGAAAAGTGGAGCTTGGTGAAGTTCAGCTTGCATCATACCTTGCAGAAAGAAATCGAGCTACAGGCCACCCCTTTTTCTGATATTGGTTTCCTTCCATTGTTGCATTTCCTAGCAAGTGCAGACATATCGATTGTCTTGTACAGTATTCAGGAGAATTAAATGTGTATGCTATTGTTGACTGGACTGCGACACATATTCTTGGACTCCCTCGTATTCCCTATCACTAAATTGAATCATTGGTTAGTGATGTTATCCACGAGCATGGAGCACATAAGGTCAAAGTAATATGCTTCTCAAACACTGGACAACGTGCAGGCCCTTTTTAAGACAGGCAGCAAGAGAATATTCGGCATATGCATCTTTTGGGCTTGCGCTATGGAGAGAAGAGAATGCTTCCTTATGGTGGAGCACGTTTAGAGTGCTTGAAGGTTATCTCAGCTATTAAAACTTACTGCTATATCCTAGTGCATAGCATTTGATGGTCTAATTATTGCTGGGTTATAAATCGATCAATAGTCTAGACATTATGGAGGGGACTCATTACTGCTGAAAGCAACAAGTTCCAACAGCTGGGCAAATACTAATACCGTCTGAGAGAAGGCGGCTTAATTCAAATGTGCAGGTAACCGAAGGACAGCGATGAACAAGTCAAGGCTAGTGAAAGGCGTTGGATGGGATACAGGTACATTAGGAAATGCTACTTGGGAAGGAGAAAAGCTTTCAGATGTTCTAAAACTTGCAGGAATACCTGAACATACCAAAGTTACAGAGGCCGGAGGCAGGCATGTTGAATTTACTAGTGTGGATGTTTGTAAGGAAGAAAATGGAGGACCATACAAAGCTTCAATACCTCTGCTGCAGGCCACAAATCCTGAAGCTGATGTGCTGCTTGCGTATGAAATGAATGACAAGTTATTGAGCAGGGACCATGGATACCCCCTTCGTGTTGTTGTTCCAGGCACAATTGGTGCACGCTCAGTTAAATGGTTGGACAAAATAGAAGTTAATGCAAATGAATGTCAAGGTTTCTTCATGCAAAAAGATTATAAAATGTTCCCTCCAACTGTTGACTGGGATAATATAGAGTGGCCTTCACGGTGTCCACTGATGAATTTTCCAATGAATTGTGCTATCTGCTCACTTGAAGATGTCTCTTCAGCTGAATCTGGCCCTACAGCTATTTTGTCTCTTTCATTAGGGAAATTTATTATGATATGCCATAGAAGCCTGAAATCCATTTTGAAATTGGATCGTGAACATGATGAATTCAGCCATGAAGAATTAGAGCACATATCTGCAGAAAAGGAATAAATATGGTCAGCTGTGGGTGCAGCTTCTCGACTATTAGTTGACATAATTATGACATAAATCTTGAGGCCTCATAAATTCTTAACAGATCTATGTGCCAGCTGGAGTACTATCATCTATTCTTGGGAAAGAGTATACCCATCTTCATGGCAATAACCAAAATGATATTGACAGATGGCAGAGTTCTCCAGTTTTCCATTGGAAATGTCAAAGATGAACTATTCGACTTGTCCATATTTCATTGAAGTGTGTTACATCTGTCTAAGACTTGAAGGAGGAGAAGATTACATCTCCATTGTGAAGCAATCAACTCCAGATTTTGTGCAGCTAGTTAAGGATTCGATCCACCTTTCCAGTCCAGATTTTCAGCCTTGATATGAGCAGTGCTACAGGTGGCAAAGAGAGTCAGTCTTCCCAGCTTTCAAGCATATTTTTAAGGCAGCAGTCCTACAATGAATGCCACATCATTAATTTCAAGTTGTTGTGCGCCAAACTCAGCCCCACCGAGCCTTGGGAGGCCAGCTTCTCTTCATCAACCACCGAGCACTAAAAAAGGAGATCACACTCATCATTCCTTGATTCAAGGAATCATATCTATCTTTGCATTTACACTGTTTTGATTAGGATGACAAGATCCATGCTTTTAGGATCTTGAAACTACTTTGTAAAGACTATAAAGTCTGAGTACTGAGGCCGAACGAAGGGTTCAAGTTTGGATACATTTTGGGCTATGTAATTGACACTTTCTTGCTATATGAATCACAGTTTCCTTTGGTCATTAGATATCAGTCTGTCCACATTTTCCATTATTCTACATTTGATTCTATTCAGTTCAGTTGTTCAAAACTGTCATCTTCTGATATAGCTCATGAATGAATTAAATCTTCTTTATATTCTTGTATGACCCTACAGCTCTGTATTTGGTTATCTTGAATGTCTTTCTTCAAACCTTGATTATTTACTGTAGCTGATATTTAATTTCTCGAAGTACTGGCTTATTTAGAGGCATGTCATGTTGTCTTATTGCTTAGTCTTCTCAGTTATCCCATTGATCCACCTTTACAAAAACACAAACACATAATTTCTTAAGTTACCAGGCATACCTAGCTTATAACCCTAGGTAGTTTCCTGGAGTGATAACACTATCTATGTTGTTACAGTGGATCTGTCAGCTTTAGATAAGATAACGAGTGAGAATATGTTCCCACCTACGAGATCATGTTCTTGGATCAGTCACTCTTAGTTGGTCTGGCTTGTCTTGGCCTATGGTTCTTAATTTCAACGCAAAATCACAACTCTTGCTATGTGACCCAGGTTTTCTTATATGACACTCTCCTCCATTTGTGGATTGTTTTCCATATTATTTTGGTTCTCTTGTCGTTGGAGAACGTGGCCAATTTTTTGTCTCTTGAGATAATATTGATTAGATCACATGGATATGTGTCTCTCGATGGAAATATCATGGTGGTTTGGTACATGCTTTGAGTTTTTTTTAGGAGACCAAGTTTTGATTTCCTCAATCACCATTTTCAGTTTTTGGGGGCACTTTTGGCATAGGTTTTTTTTGTCAAATTTATTGTAAAGAGGCTCTTGGTAGAGTTTTTTCCATAACTATTTAGTGAAGTCTCTATTTTCACACTAAAGAAGAAGGTATGCGTTAAAAGGTGGTCTTAAGAGGGTTAGGGTTTCAGGATGGAGGGTTTCTTTGGTTTTTTTGGGATTTTGCTTAGGGTTTCATAGATTTCTTGATGGTTTTCAGGTTGAAGGCGTATCTATATTTTGGGTTTGGGAGGGATAATATTTGGTTTTATTATGGGTTTTCTAGTGTTTTATCATATTTTCTTGGTTGTTGGTGAGGTATTAATTCACAGGGTGTCAATTTCTATTTGGTTAGTAGTGGATTCTTTTGGTTCTTAGTGTCTTTGTTTTCTAATGTTAGGGGTGACATGGAACTGGATTGTGGCCACATTAGGGAGGAGGTGGATCTTTGGAGTAACCAAGATGTGGATCAGTTTTGGGAGAAAAATAATGTTTTCCACCCTGATGAGGAATATCAGAAGATGCTACATGATACACAAACCCCACATATTTTCCCCATTCCTAATGGTTCCCAACAAAGAGGTGTGTCAAATGTTGGTGGGGAGGATGTGTGTTATGAGGCTCATATTCATCCTGGTTTGAATGTGTTGAAGGACCAAGCTACTAATCATTAAGGATCTGGTGGAAAAGGCCACTCTCTTGGTACCTGGAGGGCTTGGTTGGGTCTACATTATATGGTGCTTGGTAGGAATGCACCACTGTAATCTCAATGGTGATTCAACATTTCATAAGTATACTTAATGTCGCTAGTATAAATGAAATCTGCTGTCTTTTTCTTTAGTATGTATAAACTATCTATCATTGAAAATTCTTAAAAGAAGTACAGGAAAAGTAATACTTGAGAGGGCTTGTTATTACTGGCTAACATACAATTATATATAACTGAACGTTGGTGGTACAGAAATTTATTATTTTAATGCTTTTAAAAGTTTTGTTAGCAGCGACCCGAACCTTACCTGTAAAACTGTAAGAGAAAGAAAAACTGTTGCGTTAGCTTAGTAGCTAAGTAAGCCCAGTCTAACATAGCAAATCCCCTTGCTGTTGCAAACAGAAAACAATCAGAAAACTAACAAGAAACTCAGCTTGTATTTCTAAACAAAAATAAAGATCATTTAGTTACAAAACTAATAGCATTAACTAATCAATATTTAATAATTGCATTAGTGTGAGTTTATGCTATTTATAAAAGTTTAATTTTTTTTTGAAATTTTGGGGTTTTGACATGTGGTATCAGAGCATGGTTCAAACACTAGGCCTTGATGTGGCTCAATTACTTTCCGCATAACAGTAAAATACTATACTAAACTGTATTTTGTTTTATGTGCAAAACATAAAACTATTTTTTTCTTCTTTCTAAATCTAACAGGAAGGAATGGAGAATTTAGGAGCATATGCTACATAGGAATCTCCTAATACTGAAAACAGACAAATGTCCAGAGAACCTGAGATAGAGGAGGTAACTGTTCACTCCTCAGAACTGATGCAGACCATAAAAGGTCTGAAGACTGAATTAGAGTCAGTTAAAAAGGCCAACGAAAGGATTATAAAAACCCAAGAGGAGTTAAATCAGATTTTGATAGAAAGATTTCAGAAAGAAGGAAGAAACAAAAGGTCTGAATCTGAAGAAGCTAGTCAACAGAAAACGTCCAAAAAGATGAAACTAGTTAAATCTGATAGCAGTTCCTCATCTGAAGGCCTTAAGGAATAGCAAAGCTATTATTCTACCAGTGATAGTAGCGAAGCAGAGGTGAATAAGAAAAAGAAAAAGTACAGATCTTACGAAGAGATTTTTGGGGAATTTAAGAAAATAAAACCCCCAACCTTCAATGGAGAAACGAAAAAAGGAGAAGAGGCGGACTCCTGGTTATCCGGGATGAGAAAATATTTTCAAATTTATAATTATTCAAACCAGTTGAAAGCAAGGATGGCCATATATAACCTGTCAGGGAAGGCAGATATATGGTGGCAAGATTTGAAGAGGGTTAAAGGGATCAAAGAAAAAGATGTCAATTGGAGTACTTTCAAAAGGTACTTCAAGAAGAAGTTCCTATCTGAACAGTACTATGAAGAAAGGGCCAAGGAGTTTTATGAGTCTAGAAAGCTAAAGATCCATGAAAAGAATTACGCTCCTTACGATTTAGAGCTGGCTGCTGTTATTCATGCCTTAAAAATGTGGCGACACCACTTGATAGGCAGAAAATTTACTTTAATGACTGATAACAAGGGTTTAAAATACCTTCTAGATCAGCCTAACTTAAATGCAAGGCAAGCCAGATGGCTAGCCTTCATAAATGAATACGATTTCGAAATTCAACATATAAAAAGGAAAGAAAATAAAGTAGCTGATGCTTTGAGCAGAAATGCAAAATTGAATTTTACAACAGCAATCAGCACTTATAATTCTGATTTGAATGAACAGCTAACTGAAAGTATAAAATCGGATGAAATTTATCAAAAGTTACAAGCTACAGCTAAGGAAGAACCCATAGAAAGTTTAACTAAAGGTTATAGTTTAAATAAAGATGTATTTTTACTATTTAAGGACAGACTGTATGTGCCAATTGTATCTAAAATTAAATTGCTGATTCTAGATGAAGTGCATAAAACCCTTTATTCAGGACATCCAGGCTATCAGAAAACTGTCACTATGTTGAGAAAAGATTATTTCTGGCCTAACATGAAAACTGAAACAGCTGAGTATATAGCTAGATGTTTGGACTGTCAACAAGTAAAGACAGAACATCAACATCCAGCTGGGTTATTACATCCCTTGCCTATTCCCAACTGGAAATGGGAAATAATCAGTTTAGATTTCATTACTGGATTACCCAAAAATCAAAATCAGAATGATTCAATTATGGTAGTAGTGGATAAATTAAGTAAAGCAGCACATTTTATTCCTGTTAAAACCACTTTTAAGGCTGTAAATATAGCAGACATTTTCTTAAAACAGATTTTTCGGCTACATGGTGTGCCGAAAGTTATTATTTCAGACAGGGATCCTAAATTCACAGGGAATTTTTGGAAATCCTTGTTCAAAGAATTAAACACCACTCTGAATTTCAGCACCTCTTTCCATCCTCAGACGGACGGACAGACTGAAAGAGTTAACCAAGTGTTGGAAGATCTGTTAAGAATGTATGTTAAGGATCAGCCTGGTAAGTGGGAGGATTATTTGCATTTAGCAGAATTTGCATACAATAACAGTTATCAATCTTCAGCTAAATTTAGCCCTTTTGAAATTTTGTATGGGCGAAAATGTAACACTCCAATCTCCTGGACTAATCCAGTAGATAGATTAGTGTTGGGGCTCGAATTATTAAAAGAAATGGAACAGATTGTAAAACAGGTACAGGAAAACTTGAAGGTTGCCCAGGATCGGCAAAAGAGTCAAGCAGATCTGAAAAGAACTCCTAAAGAGTTCCAGCTGGGTGAGCATGTGTTCATAAAGGTAAGACCAAAAAAGAGCTCCCTAAGACTGGGGAGTTGTGCAAAACTAGCACCACGTTATTGCGGTCCATTTGAAATATTATCTAGAGTTGGTCAAGTTGCTTATCAGTTAGCATTACCACCTAATTTAAAAATGCACAATGTTTTTCATATTTCTGTTCTGAAAAAGTATGTACATGATGCTACTCATGTGATTGACTGGAACGTTGTACAGGTAGAACCAGAAGGGGAAGTTCTGGTGGAATCGGATTGTATCCTCGGGAGGAGGGAGATTACTCTGCGGAACCGCATAATTGGACAGCTGAAGGTGCAATGGAAGCACCTTAGTCCTGAAGAAGCTACTTGGGAATTGGAAAGTAAGATGCGGGAAGCATACCCACATCTATTCCAAGAAGTTCCTGAAGAAGAAGAATAAGTAACATCGAGGACGATGTTACATTTTAAGGGGGTGTGTATGTCACATACCTCAATTTTGTAAAATTATGTAATTTGTTTTATTTATTTTGAGACATTATGTTAAACTTAATCCTAAGTAGGGATTGATGACTCAGCAGAGTCAACAGTTATGGAGTGTAATTCAGAATATTTTATTAATAATAAATAAATTGTGGAGACAACAGCATGGGAGAGCTGTTAAAAAGAGGTTACTGGTCAAACTGGTGGATGGAACTAGGTGGAAAGGCAAAAGACAAGTGGTAGCATCCTCAAATACTTCCTAAGTTGCAGGTGGCAACTTCCCTATATTTGGGGTCATGATTCCCCAAGAAAGTGGAATGTGAGCAGGCGGCTCATTAAATGACAGTTAACCCAACTAAGACCTAGGCAATCTTTAAAAGTACTCAATGAAGAGAGCTGAGGCTGCTCAGTTTTTATTCCAGAAAGAATTCATTCAGCTGAATGTTATTCAGGAATTTAATTTGAGGAAAGAGGGAAAGACAGTAAGGAAGTGTTTGAGTGAATGTTTGCAGTAACTTGATTCTGATTACAGCTATTTGAGCTGAGAAAACTGACTGATAGTTCTGAGTTGATACTGAGTTGAAGACTGTATCTGTTTTGCTGCAACTAGTTCCAGCCAGGGAGACCAGAGCAAGCTCGGGGGTCCTGAGAAGTCGCTGTCTGAGCACTCTCCAGGAATTGGTAGGGAGGAACGGCCTCCCATTGCTGTTGTTGTCCACAACATTAAGCAGGTTCTTCATGCATTTCTTTATGTCTTTCTGAGTATACATGGATGAATGTTATGTTAACTTATATGTTTGAGTGATTAATTTAATATCGGTAAAAACTAGTATCTAGAATGCTAGCAGTAAAACTTGTTAGTATTACCGTGTTTTTCCACATCTGGTATCACCAGATAGTACTCTAGCACAGTATCTCAGTATTAGAAGCAGTATACTTCTGAACTGAGTTTCCTAAATTATCTACAGTATTTACAAATATT
Source organism: Pseudotsuga menziesii (assembly GCA_001517045.1). NCBI lineage: Eukaryota > Viridiplantae > Streptophyta > Pinopsida > Pinales > Pinaceae > Pseudotsuga > Pseudotsuga menziesii. The sequence continues at coordinate 330,207 of LPNX011048829.1, forward strand.
TTTACAATTTCATGAACCTGTTTCTTACAGTTCTACAATCTAGTTTCAGTAATATATTCTGTTTTCTGAAAATAGTAATTATAAGATTAAAGATATAGACAAGATACTTTGGCATATTAAGTAGGGTTTATAATCTTCCAGTTTTAAGGAGGAATGCCATGGTATAGACCAGGCTTACCAGAAGGGAAATCTCGAAGCCGAATGCCTGGTGCCTTCCTTTTAGTGTGAGGGTTTCGAACCTGCATTTTCAAAAGTACAGTAAATGAATAAAAGCCTTAATAAATTCGTGGAAGAACTGTATTTTTTTTTTGAAATAAAAGAATAAATGTAAAACTATACTTACCAGCAAGGTTTGGAGATGAACATCCACTAAAAGACAACCGAGTAACCAAGAGCCGGGTAACCAAACGCTTCTCTTTTGCTGCAAGAATGAGTTGACGATAAACGAAGGATATTCTCCCATACGGAGGTACAGACAGTGAGAAATGGAAAGTTTCACATGCATGCCGTGACCGAATAGTCACTGGAGCTCAACGAAGTAACCCTAAGTCTATCAACAACCACAATGCTGCCATCGACCGAGCCATAAGCCTCTGCACAGAGCTGTAAGGAACGCAACGATGAAAGCCACAATCGAACAGCGTTAGGGCAAGAAATCGACCGTAATGAACCACCAGGGTTTGTAGAGCTTCAAGCTCGAAGGTGAGGGAGAGACTGAAGCAAATGAAAGGTCGAGTCAACCTTATAAGCCTCCAGTGCATGGCGAGGAGACAGCCACGACAGCGTTTAAATTATTGCTCATGAGTGGGTTGAATGATAATGTTTTAAAAATCATTTGGATTGCTAACCAAATCATGATATGGAGACATCTGTAGGGTCGTAACCCTTGTTCCTACCTACATCACATTATACATATCATAATGTTAGACTATAACATATGAAACAATGCATTGCAAACTTTAAAACTATTTTATGCCTATAATGTATTTTCATTGTATTATTAACCCTAGCTTGGTGTTTATACTTTGGAACCCATACATTATAAACCTCGTTGAAGGGTAAGTCTTTGCAAAATGATATAACAATACGACTCAGTATTATAAAGACTATAGAGGAGTTGGTTTGAAGTTAAGATAATATGGTTTACGAGATTTAAAGCCTTATAATCAACTAATCTACCATCAAAGTAATAAGAATAACTTTACCTCTCTAATGACAAATATTGTTATTTATGATAGTTCCTAGAGAGAGATCTTGATTAACTTAAGGGTTTGTATAACTCCATAAACTTCTATTTATAGAATGGCTTCTGTCCTTAAATAACTCTTAGAATTGTTATTACTTAAGTTTATTAAGTCTTATCAAATATAAACCAAGAGTAATGGTAGAAATTATAAGAACCTCATGTTAGTCTTAAGTTTTTATGATGTTTAGTATACCTGTAATTACTCTTCATATGCAAAGAAATACTAGGAATGGTAAGTGATAGATAGACTGATAAATTATGTAAACTACCAACACCCTTCTCGATGGTTGTTTAAACTGAAAGTTCATAATATTGGTGATTATGGTATTACATGATAGCTCAAAAGGCGCACATAGAAAGTTAATCAGTTATCAATCATGGAAATAAGATAGTTGCCATCTTTCCACACTCTTGAATTTTACTAAGTAAAGACTATTAGCTGGCAGAAAATCCTGTAGCTGCTAGAAACAAGGCATATATGGACTTTCTTATTTTCATTCCTTAATTAATGTTTGAATTCAAACATGTTCTAAATTTGTATACTTGTCAAGGACTTGGTAAACAGCATTTAGGTAAAAATATTTTAAGATCAACTTGAAAATCCAGATATAAGCTTAATACTAGGCTATAAATAGTATAAATGCACCACTGTAATCTCAATGGTGATACAACATTTCATAAGTATACTTAATGTCGCTAGTATAAATGAAATCTGCTGTCTTTTTCTTTAGTATGTATAAACTATCTATCATTGAAAATTCAAGTTAAAAGAAGTACAGGAAAAGTAATACCTGAGAGGGCTTGTTATTACTGGCTAACATACAATTATATATAACTGAACATTGGTGGTACAGAAATTTATTATTTTAATGCTTTTAAAAGTTTTGTTAGCAGTGACCCAAACCTTACCTGTAAAACTGTAAGAGAAAGAAAAACGGTTGCGTTAGCTTAGTAGCTAAGTAAGCCCAGTCTAACATAGCAAATCCCCTTGCTGTTGCAAACAGAAAACAATCAGAAAACTAATAAGAAACTCAGCTTGTATTTCTAAACAAAAATAAAGATCATTTAGTTACAAAACTAATAGCATTAACTAATCAATATTTAATAATTGCATTAGTGTGAGTTTATGCTATTTATAAAAGTTTAAATTTTTTTGAAATTTTGGGGTTTTGACATGTGGTATCAGAGCTCAAGCCCGAAGGCGAGGTAGAGACTGAGGCATGTAAAAGGGCGAGTCAATCTTATAAACATCCAGTGCATGGCGAGGAGACAGCCACGACAACGTTTTAATTATTGCTCATGAATGGGTCAAATGATAATGTTTCAAAATCATTTGGATGGCAAAACAAAATCATGGTTTTGGAGATTCCATAAGGTCGTAACCATTGACCTTACCTGCATCACATTATACATATCATAATGTTAAACTATAACATATAAAACATTGCATTACAAACTATAAACTATCATATGTTTATGATATTGATAACCCTAGTTTAATGTTTATAGTGTAGATCTCGCTTGAGGGCAGACCCTTACATAATAACATAACAAAATGAACTATGTGTTATAAAGGTTATAAGAAATTGGGTATAGAGTTAAGTTAACATGATTCGTGAAATTTTCATGCCTTATGGTCAATTACTCTAGTGTACTATCGAAGCATTAAGTCTAACATTTCTTTTTAATATTAAGTATTGTTTATATGAGATAGTCTCTAAAGAGAGACCTTGAACAAAATGAACATTGTTCTAGCTTCATAAACTATTTTTATATAAAATGGTTATGTCCTTTAATAACTCGAGGAGCTATGTTTATGTGTATTAAGCTTTATCAAAGTCCAAACAAAGGCGACATTAAAATTTATAAGAACTTCTTTTTAGTCTTAAGTTCTTGTGATAAACATCACACTTGTAACTATTATTCTATGCAAGGATTTACAAGAATTTATAGGTGATAGCTAGACAAGAAATTAATGCAAACTGCCATCATTATTCTTGATGTTTGTTCAATCTGGAAGTTCATAGTATTTATGATTATGATGCTACCTGATTATTCCGCGCACATGGAATTTTAATCTATTCTTGATCATGAAAATGAAGATAGTCTCCATCACTCCAAACTCTTGAAATTTTACTAAGTAAAGACTTATAACTAGCNCGAGAGGCGCACATGGAATTTTAATCTATTCTTGATCATGAAAATGAAGATAGTCTCCATCACTCCAAACTCTTGAAATTTTACTAAGTAAAGACTTATAACTAGCAGGAAATTCTGTAGCTGCTAGAGGTAAAGCATATATGGACTTTACTTTTTCAATCTTTATAATAGTTAACTGCAGTCAAACACATCCTGAATTTGTATACTGGGCATAACATGTAAAACAGTAAATAGGTAAAAATGAAATAGGATCAAATATGATAATCCAAATTTAAGTTTTGAACTAGAAAGAAATAGTATGAGTGCATTACAGTAAACTCATTAGATGTAGTATTCCATAAGGATATTTTAATGTTGCTAGTATAAATG
>LPNX011048829.1:342077-372478 GCA_001517045.1 Pseudotsuga menziesii
AGTGTGGGTATGTAGGATGTGGTTTCTCTCTCATGTAATTCTTTAGTTGGGTATTTTTCTATCGAGTAATGAATAACAAAGACATTATTCCATGGGTGGTCTCGAATTGGGGACAATTGATTAACTACATACTGAAGATATTTGTACTTTCTAGAGGTTGGTTTGTGTTTATTTTCCAAAATGAAGATGATACCTCGAGGATTATGCATAGTACATGGTTGAAGGGTAATGGTAGGCTTATGCTCAAGAGGTGAAACTTTGCTTTTGACCCTCGTGTGGAAAATCTTCGCCTCAAACACTTGTGGTTGTTTCTTCCTAGATTCCCTATGGAGTTATAGAATCATGAGTCTTTTCTGGTTGTCAGAAACGTGTTGGGTCATTTTCTTCACATAAATGATGGCTTATTGTTTTATATAGATAAGAGGATGAGGAAGATACTAGTATAGATTGATGTTACAAAGGGGTTGGTGGCATATTTGGGAATTAATTGGTGGGGAAAGGCTTACCATAAAAAACTGGACTACTAGGGTGTCTCGTTCCGATGTACAAACTGTAGAGTATTGGGACATCTTCAAAAATAATTTGTGGTGGTGGTGAAGGATAAACCAAAGGAAGATTTCCTGGACTATTACTCGGGTATTTTTTCAAAGGATGGTGAAGGTTCAATGGAACTTATCCTTCATAGGTGGATTTTGATGACCTTTATTTGATTCCTATTTGGGCCACTAGATACATTCTTGGTAAGTTAAAAACTATTGCCCCTTCGATGTATTATTATCTCTCAGTTATTGAATGGATAGGGTTAAAGACTTGGAAACACCTTCTTGGTTTTGTAGGAATGAGAAGGTTTGGTCAAGGGTGTCAGGCTCTAATCAAGATGGTTCTATTGTTCCATTAGAGATGGGGCTTGACTATGGAGGTGATGGAAGTGGTGAATTAGGGTTCGGTGATAGGGGTGTGTCAATATCAATAGAGGAGAGTCTTATTTTGGATGAGTTTCTCAGAGTTATTCCTTGAGATCCCTTTCCAAATTCCTTTGATTCTTTGTCATTGGATTTGACCCTACATGTGGAATGGCAGACGGTGGATGGGGGGTATGTTTCCCTTGTTGTCGTTCAGGGGGATGGTTGTTCGTCAAGCGAGTTGGTTCTAGATACGATATCTTCATTGGTTCCCATATATAAGAAGACCTTATTGAAACATCCTATGTCTGTTTATGCGGGTCATGGCGCTCTGGTTGGTAGGGGGTTGATGTTCCTTCTTGTTTTGATCAGGATGTGGTTAGTGGACATGCACTATCTATCTTTTCTTATAGACATAAGATGAAGGGGGCTATTGAGGGTGGTCTAGCATTTGATTTTTCTCTTATTAAGAGGAGGAGAACATGGAAAAATCATGAAATAGTTGCTAATGTGGATTCGGTTGAGATTGTTTCAATGAATGGTTTCAGGGCTCTTAAAGTGCAAAAACCCCTTGCGACATCCAAATGATGATTTTATTGTCTCTAAAGGTTAGAGGAGTAGGAGGGGGATCCAAATGTTTGGTCTTTCATCGTCTTTTTGAAATTGTCAGCCTAGATATCATTTTTATTCAGGAGACTATGGTTGATGGTATAAAAGTTCATTAGTATTTTTCAAAGTTTCTTCCTTATTGGGAGGTGTGTTCAATGGTTGTGGTTGGACAGTTGAGGGATATTTTGTTATCCTGGAACCCTCTCAAGGACAATTTTTCCTTTTTTGGCATCTACAAGGATGCTCTTGAAAGGTAGATCTATTGATATTATCCATGATCTCCATTTGGTGAGTTGTTATGGTCCCTGTATGGATCGAGGGTAATTTTGGGATACTGTGAAGGCAGATGGTATTATGGATTTACCAAAATTAATTCTAGGTGGTGAACTAAAGTTATTGGTATCCTTGATTAAATTTTGGGATTGCAAATCCAAGGTTGGTCCCCTATGACTTTTTTTTAGTCACTTGTTTCAGAATGCATATTTGATTGATGTTATACCTCTCCTTGTTTCATCTACTTGGAGAACTGTTCATGAGGTGGATTTGAAGGTTTCTAAGAGATTATAATGATTCTTTATGGATGAGAACTTGATGGATATGATGTTCAAATGTCTCTCTTGGATTCATCATTGTGTTATATCTGACCATTTTCCCATTATATTCCAATTGGATTCCCATGGTGAGTTCTTATCATTTCCTTTCCATTTTAATCATGTTTTGTTTAGGGAGATGGATTTTAAAATTTTGGTCAATATCGAATGGAATCAATGAAGGAAATGTCTCATAGCTAGGCTATGAATTTGCTTATGTACAAAGTAACCCATTTGAATTTGGTGGTTCGTAAATGGGAAAATTCTAGAAAAAGGTCGATGAAGGCTAACTGACATGGAAGATAAATTAAAGTATTTATATCTTAAGGATGTAAGGGAGACATTTCAGAGCTCGATTGTAACAGTTTGGTTCTCTTGGAAGACCAACGATTGTCCTAGTTGTGATTTGAGAAATACTTACAGTGTGGTTGTCATAGGGTGACCAAAACACAATTTTTTTCATAAAATTGTTGAGCACATACGTATACATAATTCTATTTGGGAAATATGATCTCCCGATGCTAGGACGCTAAAGGAATGAAAACAGTTGGAGAAGGAATATTTTATCATTTTTCAGTCTCACTTTAAAGATACAAGTTCTTTATCTATTTTGGATCAGATGGAAATAGTCATAAAGTACCCCAGGTTTTAAAAAAAGGCAGGTTGATAGCATCCTCGATTAATTTAGATGAGATTAAGAGTGTTATGTTTGGATTTGATAAGTACAAGAGCCTATGGTTGATGGATGGTGGAACTTTTCTTGGATTTCTTTGAAGTTATGGGTCTGGACTTATTGGATGTTCTGGAGGAATCACATTGAGAATGAAAGGTCTATAGGGAAATACATGCCATGTTTATTGCTCTTATCCCGAAATGCTTCATCCTTGTCACCTTCAATGACTTTCATCCTATCTCTTTGTGCAATCTTGTTTATAAGGTTTTTTCTAAGGTTTTACATCTCAAAAATAAAACCTTTGCTTTTGAAGCTCATCTCTTTACAACAATTTGGGTTTCTAGCAAACCATCAAATCCTAGATGCTAATGGAATTTTTCACGAATGCTTACATAGTGTCAAGGTAAAGAGACAGAAAGATATGATTCTCAAATTAGATATGGTCGAAGGATATGATCATGTGGATTGGGTTTTTCTTCGACTAGTCCTTTTGCAGATTAGGGTGGGTTTAGAAGTGTTCAAATGGATCATGGAATTTGTAAGCTCTGCAAATTTTGATGTTTTGATCAACTGGATACTGACTAATTTCTTTTAAGCTTCTAGAGGACTATGATAGGGATTTCCACCATCTCCACTTCTATTTATTATTGTAGTTGAAGGTTTGAGTCGTCTTATTATCAAGGAAAATGATGCTAGTAATATTTTGGGGATCGTTGTTTCTCCATATATGTGTATTACACGTTCACTCTTTGTTGATGATGTGCTACTATTTGCAAGAGATAAGGTTGAGGAATGGTTATATTACGCGAATATTTTGAAGATATTATGTTGTGCATATAGAATGGAGGTGAGTGATACCAAATCTTCCTTTTTGGAAAATGATACCGAGGATGATATTATCCACCATATTTCCCAATTTCTCCCCTACAAATTTTATCTTCTATATAAGGGATTCAAATACTTGGGATGTTGAAGAAATTGGACCTTAGGGTTAGTCATCGGTGCTAGAGGTGGCTGTCCTTCGGTGGGAATTTCACGTTTGTAAACTCTGTGCTCCAGTCAATTCCTATGTATTGGGACTCCTTGGCCAATATACTGAAGTCTATTTTGACTTGTATTAGGAAAAAAGTGTTTAACTTCTTCTAGTATGGAAATCATACAAAGAGGCGTTTTCACATGGTTGGTTGGGACCAGTTGGCTTGTCCAAAAATATTGGGTGGGTGGAATATCAATAATATCTTCCACTTCTCTAATTCTCTTATAGCTAAAATACTTTGCACGGATTTATTCGACTATGGAATTTGGAGCATGATCATCAAAGATAAGTATATTCGTAGATATTCCATTTCAGAGTGGTTTCAGATGTCGATTAAAGCTGTGAAGGGTGTGTCTTCTACTTGGAGGGGATTACTTCACTCATTTCATATATTGGGGCATTGGATGGCATGGAATCTAGGAGATGGGAATAATATTTGTTTGGGGACGGATCCCATTGTTGGATGCCACTCTTCTCACAAATTTTCATAAGAGCTTCTCTAGGCTCTTCATTATGGTGGTTTTTTATTCATTAGCCAATATTGTGGTGGTTTCTGATAATCCTTTTCAAGGTAACCACTTGTTGTTGGCTTGAGATTTGAATTTACAAGGCACACTTGTTGTTGAATGGAATGGTTTTATCTTGGGATTATAGAGGGGTAGCATAGAGTTATTTGATTCTAAGGATACTTTGATTTGGACATGGGATTTGTCTTCAAGGTCTATCAGTGCAAAGTAGTATTATGAATCTCTTTCGAGGACTATGCATTGGATATGAATTCGTGGATTCGACCTTTATGGAAATGGATTATTCCACTTAAGATTAAATTATTTATATGTATGGATCTAAACAATTCTATTTTAACCTAGGATAACTATCTCAGGAGGTGTGGATGTGGGTTGAGTGTGTGCATTATGTGGAAAGAAAATGAAGAATTAGTTTATCATATTTTGGTCTATTGTTCCTTCTCCAATATGTTTTGGTAGGTACTTCGACGCTTGTGTAATATTTTATTTGACTGGAAGGCACGTTTCTTTTCTACATGTTTTGAGCTTTGGTTCAAGAATGCTAAGGAGTGGCATGCGATTCCTTGCTTTGTCAGTTGGGAACATTGGAAGAATATGAATTGTGCTTTATTTGAGGGTCAATTTTCTTCTACTTTATGGGTCAGTACTAAATTTGTTGCTAATTTTAGGGAGATCCATAATTCTAATCCTCCTTGGATTATGGATTGGTTCCATTGACTAAGGCCCCTTATATTTGAGCTTGTGAAGCTGAGAGGCTATTTTGATGGAGTTGCACAAGATAATAATAATAGTTGTGGGGTGGGGGTTGTATTGATCTTAAATCATTCCTTGTCCTATAGGCTTATGTTCAAGTGTGCCATATGGAACAAATAATCATGGAGAATTGATTTCTCTATGGTGCCTAATTTGTTTTCTAAGTCAAAAAACATATCTATCCTACAGGTTGCAAGGGATCCTTAAGTGATTATTGACTGGCTTCTTTCAAAATTCTCTTTATAAGTTACTTCACTTGGCATTTGGATGCAACAAGTCATTGATCTATAGGCTTCTTTCAAGAAGATAAAATATCATCCTATCTATAGAGAAAATAATGTTTTGGTTGATAGGTTATCAGAGTATGCCTTGCTCGTTCAAGAAGGAATCATTTTTGTCAAAGTTTTTGATGGTTCCAACTGTATTTCCAAGGAGTTGATTTAGATCTATCTCTTATTATTGGGGTTACTTGGTCATTGGTGACAGGAAGTTTTTTATTATTTGTGACTTATATACATTGGTCTCATGTCTTATGATACTTATACATTTTTTCATATTTCATATACGGGACATTTGATCATGTGTTTGGAGGATACAAAAATGTATTTTTTGGCAACCCTGTATATGTGGGCATCAAAACTTGGTGGTTATTTTTGGGTCTTCTCATCTGGTTGATTTTCTCCTCGAGCGGATGACCTTGTTCTGCATAGTATCTGCTATGTCTATTGTATTTGTTGGGGGTGGCATTTTTTTTCTTTTTTGTTGTCCTGTGGGGGCATGTGATTTGGGTTTAACTCTTGATCCGTCGACGAAATTTTACTGCTATTGGCCTATAGAATGCTTCAAGATTCTTGTAATGTTTATTATATCCAATACTAAGTATAGTTTCTTTTTCTTTATGAAAAGAAGGTCTCCATTTTCATTTTTTTGAGGTGTTGAAAATAGTATACCACTCTAGTTTCAGTGAGTGCTTGCATAACACATTGAATTTCTTAATTGAGATAGTTGATTTGAGAAAGAGTGTCTTCCAAATTCATCCTAATAGATTTTTCAAATTGACATGTTGGACCAAGCTAGTGTGGTCCATCATCAACAAAGAGAGATGAAGATGAGGAATTTTCGATCTTATAGGTTAGTCTTAAATAGAAAAATGAAGGATTCATTCAATCAAATTAAGGGAAAGGAAACCCTAAAAATCATGAGAGGAAAAATAAGGTAAAACGGAAAAACTGAAGAATAAAATTATATAGAATTAGGGCATAAAGTAAAATATTAATGATAATAATAAATTATATAATAGTAACAATAGTAATATAATGAACATGAAACTTTTTTTCTTCTCATGAGCTCCTTGAACATGTGTTGATTCCTCTAGTGTAAATGGGTGTCTAACATGGCCTTGTTTGTCGGGACCCATATTAAGGGTTGTTGTCCATGATGGTCATTTATGGTACCTCTCGTTTGCACATTTAAGTAGTGGGTTATGTGCCACTTGTGTATATAGTTTTAAGAGTGTAACCAAGCAATTACCTCCGTCGATTGTAATGTCATGTTTTTTAGTCTATTTGAGCTCGCCAATTTGGATTGTTTATTGCTTAGGTTGTCTTGGATATTTGCCACCTTTAGCTCATACCGCCATACTTTTCTCGTCAACTATGTCATCCATTCTCATCATCTTTTCCACTAAGTTTATAATTGTGGGGGGTGGTATGCAATGCTTCCTCGGGTGATTCTTTATTCATCGCTTTGATCGAGATCAAGTGTCTTTTGAGTTATCATTACATACACAACATTGATTATGATATTGAATTGATGGTTGTAGCGGCTAGTGACCCATGCACTCTAGCGAGATGGATTGGTGTCCATAGAGACACACAATATAAGATGTTTTCTTGATTGTAAATGAGTACCTAATATGGGATTTGTGCAAGGACTCAGTTTTAGAGGATCAATTTATTTTGGGGGTGTGCATTCAACTTGTGTTTCCTTTGTAGTTTGGAATGTGCAATTTTCAACATTGGTGATGGACTCTCTTTTGGAGAGGATTTTTTATCCTATGGATTTTTCTCCTTTTTCTCTGTTTATGAGAGTTAGTGTACATGGGTACATTATCATGCCTTGTTGCAGGGACCCATCATTGTTTCTTTTGTTTCCTCCATATGTTTCACTTATGGGGGGTGTTAGTATTGGTGTTTTCCAATGCAGTCATCCTGTGTGAGTTGTAAGCTCACGTAGGCGTTATTATCTGCCTAATTATTCTTAGCTATAGAAGGGCCTATTCCATTACTATAAATGAAAGACCTTCTCATGTAATTTTTATATATTAGTGTGAGATCAATAGATTATTATTATTTTTGTTTCTAATGAGACTCATCCATGATCTAGGTTAGTCCTATATTTCTACAAAGCTAGAAGCCTAGTATAGTCATTACACTACATGCATTATTTGGAAATTTGGTGTGGTTACTTTGGTTAATCTATGCGATGGAAGCTAGGGATGGTTATGCAAACATGCACTCAACGTTGAGATAGTTACATTGACACAATGAGTTGAAGCTCCATGTAATTGTTAGATAAGAAGTTAGAAGTTGTGCACATCAAAAGTAGAGAAAATAAAAGCGAAAGATCACACATGTGCTGGAAGCTTGACTTGGTCACATCATCATGTAAAGGAGATAGCAAGAAGTACTTGAGCGAAAGGTGTATTATAGTAGGAACTAACCATTAATGATAACATCATTTAACAATCATGATAGGAGCAACAACACATGTTGTCATTTCTATCTTATGAACTAGAGTTATCGGGTGAATTCCTAGTTGAGTTCTTAAAGAGGTTACATCTATGAATCAAGGGGCACCATTGATGGTACTAGCCCTAAAAATGGTGAATATGAGTATTAATGGAGTATAGTTTAAAAAAAATGAGTATGGTGATCAATAGTGAGGATGAGATATGTAAGAAGGTATGTTGGTTGACAATTAATGGTTATAATGATGACAATAATGCTTTTAAGGTGGCAGTTGCACTTGATGGCTAATTTACATGGAAATAAAAAAGAGAGTTGATGACATACTGTGTAAGAGGGTATTAGGAATTGGAAGAACTTATCAATATTTTTCAAGATTTAGTAAAGACTTGAGTATGATAAGAGATTTAGTAAAGACTATAGTGTGACAAGTGTTAGGAAGAATTTTACCACTAACAAATTACTATTCCATAAAAAAACAGTTATTAACTAACCGGTAAAAACCTTAAAATACATTGTAATTTTTATGGAAACGTAAATGTGAGTAATATTAAGTTGGTCATTATAATATAAGAGAATCACATGATTAAATCAAATAGGAAGAAAACGTTGGAATGAAAACATTTTGAAAATATAACCTATGTTTCCAAAAACTAAAAATCAAAGTCAACGTGAAAGTGCCTTCCATGGCACTAACTAAATTTTCAAATTGACACCTTCAAAGAACATGCGAATTGAATTTTGCAAGGTGTTTGACCCTCACATGCAACTAACTTCGCATGTTTCAGAATAGCTTCTCCCGAGTCCTCATTGTCATTTTTATGTTATATATAATTACTATTATATAATTTATTTTTATTTCACATGCTTACTTCATGAGTTTTTTTTTCATATAAGAAAAATATAAATGATTTAAGTAATTTAATTGTAGTGGTTAATGACTTAAATAATTTAATTTTAGTGATTAATTATGTTTTAAATAGAAATGATTTAAGTAAAATAATTATATTTGTTGATGATGGTTTAGTTTTGAATTTTGAATCGATTCCATTAATAAATGGATATATTTAATATTTTTCAGTGAGATTATGTATTTTTGCCAATTCATTTTTCGTAAATTTGTATGAAGGAGTGTTTTAAAATGTATCAAAACCCTTAAAAATAAATATTATAGCCAAAGTATAACTCTAAATAAGAAGTTCAATAAAGAGAGATTGAGTTTGTTTATTTTTAACTTACTTTGCATCTTAAAAAAACATAACCATAAAGAGATCAAGAGAATTGAACCCATTATTTCCCAACTTTCAAAAAAACATCACATTTAACTTATAAACACTTAAACTACTCTTTTTTCTCTCTCTATGTATATACTTAAAGGAGCAGTCTATTTATTCTACGTTTTCGACTTTACAGTGGGTTTTGGTTCGAATATGGTAAATGTTTTTTAGTAAAATCTAAATTTGGAAGTTTTAAATTGTGTTTTTGAATCCATAAATAGATTCAACACCCTCAAATACCTCTATGGCACCCAAATTATGCAATTTCTATAACTAATATATATCATTCTGAGATTTTTTAAAGATTTTTAGTCCAAAATTGAACAAAATATGACCGAAAAGCAAACTTGGAAAAGATTAAAAACTTAGAATATTTAGACTACACATATACTTAAATGTATTCCCAACATAAAAATTGCCACTTCTATATTCGTTTCTTAATATTTTTGTTAAAAAGTGTCTTATCCTGACTTTCTATGATCTACTTATCTACTTTAGTAAAACACTATATAAAATGATCGTCCATGAATGATTTATTTTCTAATAGTTTCTATCAATTTTATTTTTATAGTAAAAATACATATAAAGTTGATGGATTCCAGCCATTACATTAATTATATAAATTATAACATTTAAATTGGCTTTGATAAATTTGAACCATTAAGTGATCAAATTTGAAGGGCGAATCTTAATTTCAATTTTAAGGGCATAAATTCTTTGATCCCTTAAAGCGATATAAATAAATTTATTTCAATTGACAAGTATAACTTAAATAAATTGTTAAAAAAAAGTATTGTCCTTCAAGTTTTTTACAATCTTAAGCAATTGAACACTCCTTACATGAAAAATGAAAAATTTTCAATAAAACCTAAGAAAAAAAATGAAATTAGTAAGGTCCACAAAATTATTATTATTTTACATAAATGAGCACATTCCAACAAAAATAATAAGAAAACATATATTTCCTAGATTCATTTTATATTCTTCAAAAGTATTTGAGTTTATATCATTGAAAACATCAATCTATTTTCCCAATGGAAAAGGTTTTCCAGTTTTCAATATTTGTTTCCATACATCATAAATAACATTCCATTCTACCTCATTTAGAGCATGAGGTGTGCTAAGAGATAACAACATTAACACATCTAATGTCTCCAATGAAAGTCTTGAAATATCATCATTTTTTGTCTTGTTTAATTTTGAAAAGCCTATTTGACACACCAATGTACTTGCTAGAATAACAAGTATAGTTTGCCATACTCACATCAAATAGGAAAAGCCTTCAAACCATTCAGGTTCATCTCCACATAGATCCCATGCTCCAAACATAAGCTTTTTAGGGCATGATTTATAAATAGTACAAATAAATTCATCTGTTTTACCCAAACATTTAGCAATATCCACAATATGTGAGTCCCTAACACTAACCTTTTCACATAAATATTTCATCCATTTAATTTTGAGATAGAGTCTCTATCATCCATTTCTTCATAATAACTCCGAGGATTGAAAAAAGTTTAGCAACATTAAATATGGGTATATCTTTGAACCTCCTATCTAGAGATTCAATCACACTCATTACAAAACAATTTCTCAAAAGAATGTAATCATCTAGTCTCCTTGATCTTTTTATCTTGGGAAAACTCTTAAACCTCAACGGATGTAAATGTATCATACCTATGTTTTCTAGAATCTCAAGAGTTCCTCATTGTGCTCTAATTAAAAAACGGGATATGTTCATTGCACCTACCCCAAATATGCTCCCAAAAAACTATTTACAAAGCATTTTAATGGAAACATATAAAATAGTGCCAACAAAGATAATATCAACATGATCCTCTTGGAAATTCTAATTCAACTTATTTAACTCAATGAGCACATCTACACGCAAATGGATGCAAAATTGTACTTGAAGTATTGTTGTCAACTCATACATATTTATATTCCCTAACTCGCAATCTTTTAACAAAAGGAGCATGAGTTTAATGAGTATTTCCATGGTATTCGCTCCAGAGAGCCACCTAATCACATGAATTTGTAAAAACTTCAACTTAATGATTTGAAATGACTCCTTAGCTCTTTCAGTTCTCCATGTCTTTTAGTAGATTTCCCAAGCCATGAATAAATTTTGTTTGCAAATTTATCAATATACTGCAACTCTGAAAAATGGGATGAGGCAACATTTTTGCTAATGATTCTCTATGAGGTATACAATGGATATCTAATAGATGAGGAGAATCTCGATGTATGTTAAAATATAAGCATTCACGAATAACCCTCATGGAAAGATGCCCACTAGAGCCAAATCCAACTAACTTCATTAAAGATAAATCCATCTCTATTGGAAGAGTTCTCACTCCATCGTACATATACTGAGTTATTCCATCTTTTATTTGAATCAAGTATATGATTTTTGCTACACATTGACATTTTCCTTCATTTGTTAAATATGATAATGTAATGGTGCTCCATAGTTTGGTCAATGCTTTCATCAACTAAAACTGATTAAAATGAACTATGGAAAATCTTATATTTTAGCTTTTTCCAATATACCTCTTTCGCAACTTGGAGAAACTCTTTCCAAATAGTGTATTCATCTGTTAAAGGCACGTGTGGAGTGCACTTATACATATTCAAGTCATAGATTAACTTGTACATTTCTTTTAAATAATTTTGTGAATGGGGCCATGTACAATCAAAATTCTAGATCTATAAGGATTTCAAATTTGAAGAATTTACGTTTTCTTACATTGAAAACTATGAATATAAAAGAATTCATATTTATGTACAATTAAAATTTTGGATCTATATATTTTTTGTATTGTAGGATTTTAACACTAAAAAATAATTTCATAAATTTGTTCTCGTTAAAAAAGTTGTGAAGTGGTACCAAACAATCAAAATTTAAAACTCATAAGAATTTTTTCTTTAATAAAGTTGTTAGATGGGATTGGACATGATTAATCTTGAATCCAGAAAAAATTCTGATTTTTTATATATTTAATTCTAAAGATTAAAGAAAATGTATTTAATTTGTTGGGACTGGACAATGGAGGCTTATGTTACATGTAGAAATCCAAAACATATACGAGATTCTCCAAGAACCAAGTTATTGTGTCATGCTTGATCAATTGTACACTTGGGATCCCTTACGAAATCTTGACATGTGTTACATGAACTCTTAATGGACAACTGCTCATGCAAATATGAAGGGATGATTGTGTATGGAGTAGTTTTCATTATCATTCCTTATTTTGGGAGATTGTATTGAATTTGTAGTACTTGTTTTAATATTCATTTCTTATTTTGGGAGATTAGGCTTGCAATATCATTCCAATTTTTATGAATTCATTTTTATTATGTTGGCAGATGGTAACTGCTAAGTTATCGACTCCCTTCAATCCAAGTGTCCATTTGGCATATTTATGGGTAGTTTTAAAAGTTTCCCTTCCTTTGAAATGTAGTTGTAAATTATGCACTTTTTCATTGGACTGGTAAAAATAAGAGTAGTTCAAACTTTGCACTTGGATGGGCGAGATCCCTCTTGAAGGGCTTGAAGGGCTTGGACAAGTTCAAATTTGAATAATAAAGCCATTACATGAACATACAGTAAACCCCACTTCCATGACCTAAATTTAGGACCTAAATTATGGATGTGACTTGAGATCTTGTTGTTACATTGCTTATAAGAATTAAGAAACAAAATGACACATAAATGGAAGAACATGGGGAAAACTTATAATAATGAATATGGTAAGGACAACTTATTTATTCAGGTGCATCCAACATCTACATGTGCTAATTTATTTAACATCCACATGTGTTAACATATTTATCTAAATTTAAAGGGCTTTGTCTAAATCGTATTAAATTTTTATCAATTTTTTTGAAGAGTTATATTTTATATTGTGTTTTTTGGATTTTTTTTATAAAAAACCAAAAATAAAAAATATCATAACTTAAAGAGTAAATATTAGATAATTTTCTTCATCTTGGTTACAAGTACAACAAATAAATCATCAATACTATATATAAATAAATACTTAAACAATACTATGATTCATACAAATTATGAATAGAGTGTTTTAACATTTTTTTTCATGGAAAAAAGTTGCATGTTATTTCTCATATTGAAAAACAAAAAATATATTATCAAGTGCTTGCACTCATCCTTCCCTACTGAAATATAGCATCCAATATTCCAGTACTTTTACTCTAGGTGGATTAAAAAACTATAACATAATCAACATAAATTTGATTTCATAATTACATCAATATGGTTTTAAAATTACAATCATATATTGTATAATTACAGAAATATGATTTTATAATTACAATCATATATTTTATAAATACATAATTCTCAAATAATGTTTTTATATTTATTTTGATGAGACTAGCTAATTCATGTTATATGTCAAACAAAGATGTGAGCGTCGTGAGGTGAGGCAAAGACAACAAGGTCGAGTTGACTAGTATAACTTCTTGCAACAGTAGGAGGAAAGGGAGAGGGAAAGATATTTATACCCTCATATTATTACTCCACAAATGCAACACCCCTTGAGAGTGGTCGACCTCTTCAAGTTCTATGAGGAAGCCACATCACTCAAGGGAAACGGGTGAAATCACAAAAAATGGGTGTCTATTTTGTGAGATTTGAGGGACGAAGAAGCATAGCAGAAGTTATTCAATCAAATTTGTTTATTTTTTCGGCTAAATAAAATATTCTTTGGCCAAATAAAGTAGTAAATTGTTCGGACGAATAACTATTGATGATCGACTGTGAAAATTAACGATGGCCTCAAAATTCGTTTCAGGGACTGCCGACCAACAATTTTTTTTTTGCATTTTATTTTTCGACCAAACAACTATGATGTTAATTTTAACGGTTTGAAAAAGAGAAATAGTTATTCGTCCAAATAATTGTTTGGCTGAATAATTATTCAGACGAATAGCCACTGCTACCTAAAAATTGCACTATTTCCAGGCTTCTCCATAATCAAAAGGAAAAAACAATCTGTTACATTGCAAATCGACAATCGAAACTAATACCATTAGTTTAGTAATTGAATCTACTTTCCGTTTGTATAGATTTTGTTGTGTTTAGGTGAGATCTGATAATTTCAACAACAAAAAAATTGTTAACACGTGTTCATTTTGGTTTTATTACTTCTAGAATGCAATGAAATTAAAAATCCATAACTTGAAAAATACACAATAAAAATATTGAAAAAAATATGGGGTCGATCATTGAAGTGTCTATTTCAAAAAAGTATTCTTAGAGTTTTTAGTTTTAGATTAAATTGAGAGAAATGTCCCATCAAAATAAACATGTTGAAATTTTACAGTAGTTGTAAAATTTTAGTAGTTGGGAGTTAGCACATTACTAGTTCATTCATTGTCTCACCCAAATATTGTAAAATTTCAACATGTTGTAAATAAACATATCCCATCAAAATAAACATGTAAAATTTCAACACCCGACATTCGCTCTCCCAAATCTTTTCAGTAGTTGGGAGTCAACACATTACTAGTTCGTTCATTGTCTCACCTGTCGACCCTTGACTCATGACCTTACGGTTCATCCAGGATTATTTTTAGTACTCAAATTCAAAGGATTGTCAATCATTACATTAGTTCATATCATAATCCCTGACTCCCAACTTTTTGGGTCCCACATCTAAAAAAATTATTTCCAATTCAAATCTTGGTGTACGATGGGATAATTTAAGTACGGATTGCTTTTAATGTAATTTATGGTTTAAACCATCGATTTCTAACCACTGTATCTGGATTTAAACCACCTATCCCTAATTCATCTTAAGCAAAATTTGAAATCGACGCCACTGTCATACCAAGTACTCATTCCTGCAAAATAAAATTGTTGTAACATTCTTAAGAATTTCTATTTCGATCTTCAGGTAACATATGCTTTCAGTAATTTCTTTGGTTTGTAATAAATTCCATGAATTTATTTGGTTTTCATTTTTTACAGAAATTCCGGTGGACACTATGGCTAAGAGAACTGGTTCTAAATCTCTTATCGTCGATTTGAAGACAAAAGATCCAAATTTTGGTTTCTATTCTCACACAGATGCTCGAGTCTCTGATATCCTCAGCCTCGATTGGGGCAAAATTTATGCAATTTTCGATAGTGATGGTTTCCCTAAGTTTGAGAATGAAACCCAAATATACCATACTAACTGTAACTCTTAGTTTCACGTGATTTCTACTCGACCCGTCGTTCTACCATATGCAGACTTAGTTAAGTGGGTCATTGATTTTGCATATGTTCCAACTAGCACCTTCAAGGATGGAAAACAGATATTTTTTCTTCCATCAAGCCCGATACTTTCACTAAAATCTATGCACTAAATACTCTCCAACAAATCCTTACACATCAGATCATAAAAGAATGCAGAAGCAATATTAAACCTAAAGTCTTATTAAAAACATGGATGTATGACCCTAGTATGTTCATATTCATATCAACCAAGTGGTACCCTATTGTTTGTTATATTTTTATCATTCAAGCTAGCATTATATTAGGATCTTTAATTGGGAGAATAACAAGCACAACAATCAAACACAAGAGACAATGGACACAATGTTTTTCCTTGGGGAAACCATAAATGGAGAAAACCCGGCAACTTCCTCAGAGAAAGAATCAACACCAAAAGTAAAACCCCAAAATAGTAAGATGATCTCCCGACAGCAGTAGTCTCTTTCTTTCTAGCCCCAACAACTTCTTCTCCCTCAGCTATGGGCTACAACTGAGTGTGAGTGAGTGTGTGTTAAATAGAGAGGCTCGCACTCTATTTATACTAATTCCCGACTTGACAATAACTCACTAGGGCCGACTTCTCTAGGAGAGACTAATAACCCTAGGGCCCCGCAACTGTAGGGACTTTAACCATTGATCAATAGGAGGGTTACCCACAATGAATTGACATGACTTGTTTACATTATTGAATCTCCCAATAGAAACATCAGGGCATGACATGACCCAAATACATTACAGACACTTCCCGGAATAAACATCGGGGTACAATACATAAGATATATGGATGAATACATTCCGAAGTTACAAATACATCAACACTCCCTCTTAACTAGGAAGGTATTCTCTCAACACAATTTGTCATCACTGGTCTTCTTCTTTGTATCAACTAGATCATCTCGTCATCTTCATCTTGGATCTGGATCATTACTCGATCTGGATCATCATCACTGGATCTGGATCGTCACTAAATCTAGATCATCATCATTGGATCTGGATCATCACTACTGGATCATCATCACTGGATTTGGATCATCATTGTTGGATCATCATCATTGGATCTAGATCATCATCATAGGTGCTATCTCATGATTCTTCTCATCACAGGAAGTTCTACAGAGCCATCCCTTTTTCATGTTGGTTGTAGGCCTAGCCTACATGTAGGTCTTCTTCAGTGCTTATATTTGACCCTAATTCAGAATGGCCAGCACTCACATCTGACCATGAGAGGAACACATACAACACCATGTCAAAAAGGCACAACACTTACATTCACCAGCATGATAGGACACAACTACTATCATCTGTGAAAAGGCACGGCACTCACATCCACCAGCATGGTAGGACACACCTACTACCATCTGCGGAAAGGCACAACACTTACAATCACCAGCATGGTAGGACACACCTACTACCATCTGTGAAAAGGCACAACACTCACATCCACCAGCATGGTAGGACACAACTACTATCATCTGTGGAAAGGCACAACACTTACAATCACCAGCATGATAAGACACAACTACTATCATCTGTGAAAAGGCACGGCACTCACATCCACCAGCATGGTACGACACACCTACTACCATCTATGGAAAGGCATAGCACTTACAATCACCAGCATGGTAGGACACACCTATTACCATCTGTGAAAAGGCTCAACACTCACATCCACTAGCATGATAGGAAACAACTACTATCATCTGTGGAAAGGATCAGCACTCACATCGACCAGCATGATAGGACACAACTACTATCATATGTGGAAAGACACTGCACTTGTTAGATTTTAAACATTAAGCTTGCATATCATTAGGATCTTTAACTGAGAGAACAACAAGCACAACAATCAAACACAAGAGACAATGAACACAATGTTTTTCCTCGGGGAAACCATAAATGGAGAAAACCTCGCAACTTCCTCAGAGATAGAATCAGCACCAAAGTGAAACCCAAAAACAATAAGACAATCTCCCGACAGCAGTAAGCTCTTTCCTCTTTCCCCAGTGTCTTTCTCTTCCTCAGCTATGTGCTACAACTGAGTGTGTATGAGATGTGTGATAAATAGAGAGGTCACCTCTCTATTTATACTAATTTTTGACATGACTAAAACCCTACTATGGCCGACCTCACTAGGAGAGTCTAATAACCCTAGTGCCTCGGAACTGCGGGGACCTTAACCCTTAGGCAATAGGAGTGTTATCCACAATGACTTGACATGACTTGTTTACATTATAGATCCCCTCGATAGGAACATCGGGTCATGACATGACATAAGAACATCCTGGAATAAACATCGGGTTACAATAGATAATAAATACAAGTGAATACATTCTGAAGTTACAATTACATCAACAGCACTTACATCTGATCATGTGGGAACCAATCTTATAGTCACATCAGAATGGCCCTCAGCCCCAGGCTGAGGATTCCTGGTAACTGACCAGGTACCTCCATTCTCCCAGAGAATGGCATTCAGCACTTATATCTGATCATGTAGGAACCAATCCTACAGTCACATCAGAATGGCCCTTAGCCCTAGGTTGAGGATTCATGGTAACTAACCAGGTACCTCCATTCTCCCAGAGAATGGAATTCAACAGTTATATCTGATCATGTAGGAACCAATCCTATAGTCACATCAAAATGGCTCAGCACTCATATCTGACATGGAAGGAACTAATCCTCTCACCATGGCAGAATGGATCAACCCTTACATCTGAACATGGAAGGAACCAATCCTTTCACCATGTCAGAATGGCTCACAGACTCATCACTTCCCCTTGGGGAAAACCTCGATCTGGAGAACACCAAGCTTCTCCCTGAAGTACTCAAACTTCACTCTGGCCAATGGCTTCTTCAACACATCAGCTATCTGTTCGTCTGTTGCAACATACTGGAGCTTCACTGCTCCTCTCTACACCATATCCCTGATATAGTGATACTTGATATGGATATGCTTCGACTTGTCATGGAACAACGGGTTCTCCAACAACTTCACACAAATCTAGTTGTCATAATATAAACAAGTAACGTCCAGCTGGAGATCAAATAAATTAGACAGTAGCTTCCTCAACCATACTACCTCGCAACTAGCTGAACAAGCTGTGACATACTTTGCTTCAGTTGTACTCACTGCCACGCAAGACTGTTTCCTGCTAAACCAAGAGATCACACCTGATCCCATACTGAAGCATCACCTTGAATTTCTCTTCCTATCGATGGCACTACCTGCCCAATCTGAATCAACACAACCCTCCAGGTTAATCTTCTGATTCACCTCATACTTGAGCCCATAATCAACTGTACCCCTAAGGTACCTCAGAATATGCTTTGCAGCAGTCAGGTGAACATGTCTCAGATCTGTCAGGAACTGGCTCATGGTGTTCACAGCAAAGCAAATATCTGGTCTCATATTCGTCAGGTACATCAAGAACCCAATCATCTGACGATACATCGTAGCATCAACCAATTCAGATGAAGCATCGCTCAATAGATTTAGGTTTGATGCCATAGGTGTGGTCATGGCCTTGCAGCCCATCATCCCGAATCTCTTCAGGATATCTACTGCATACTTCCCTTGTTCGAGGAATATTCCATCCACATTCTACCACACCTCCATGCCTAGAAAATAGTGCATCATACCCAAGTCTTTCATTTCAAACTCGGAAAAAAGCTTCCTCTTCGTATCAGCAATCAACCCATCCATACCTGTTACAAACAGATCATCTACATATAGTAGGAGTATCACTGGGTTACCATCTTCAACCTTGTAGTAAAGGTTGGAATCTGCGTTACTCTTGGTAAAGCCCAAACTAGATAGAAAGCTGTCAATTCTGCCGTACCATGTCTTGGGTGTCTGTTTCAAACCGTACATGGCTTTCTTCAATTTACACACATGAGACTCCATGTCATGTGTCTCAAAACCAAGTGGTTGCTCCACATACACTTCCTCTTCCACTACACCATTCAAGAAAGCAGTCTTGACATCCATATGGTGTATCTTCCATTTAATCACTGCAACCAGAGAAAGTACTAATATGATGGAAGTGTATCTGGCTACAGGTGCAAAAGTTTCTTCATAATATATTCCTTCTTTCTGGGAGAAGCCAAGAGCCACAAATCTTCCTTTATATTTCTCTATGCTACCATCTGCAGCATGCTTGATCTTGTAGATCCATTTGGAAGTTACAACAGACTTCCCGTCTGGTCTTGGGACAATATCCCAGACATCATTCTTCATGATCGATTGATACTCTTCGATCATAGCATCCTTCCATTCTTTCCTTTCTGTTGCTTCTTCATAGTTGGAAGGTTCTTTATCGATGAAGTCACATAATAAGGCTACATACCCGGAGCAGGACCTGGTCCTGTTTTTTCTTTGCGATTTTCTTCTGGAGCCCCATATCTTTCTGCACCTTGGATAGCTTCTTGTACCCAAGCAGGTTTGCTCTTGTGAAGATTCTTCTCCTGAGGTGGATCTACAGGTTCTTGAGGTTCTTCTAATTCTTTTTCTTCTTCTTGAATTTCTTTATTCATGGTTGTGTCATGAATTCTGGGTGCTTCTGTTTCTTCAGGTTCTTCAGCAGGTCTCTTTCTGGATTTGTTGTAAGCTGAGTCTTCGTCAAATTGTACGTCCCTGCTGATGTCGATCTTCTTGAATCCTTGGAAGTATATTCTGTAAGCCTTCAAGCTTTCAGATTATCCCACAAATATACCCTTCCTTCCTGAAGGATCTAGCTTTGTCCTCTTTTCTTTCAGAATGTGTATGTATACTGGACAGCCGAATATTCTGAGATGGCTGACTTCTGGTTTCTTGCCGGAGAAGACTTATTCAAGGGTTTCGTTCTCAAGTACTCTGTGTGGAGTACGGTTTTGTACATATACCGCAGTTCTGGTAGCTTATGCCCATAGATGCATGGGAATATCTTGATCATGAAGCGTGGCCCTTGCGGCTTCCATAATTGTTCTATTCTTCCTTTCAGTAACCCCATTCTGTTGTGGATTATATGGAGTAGTTAACTCCCTCTTAATCCCTGAATCTTTTCATAATTCTTTGAATTCATTTGATGTGAATTCTCCACCATTATCTAATCGAAAGGTTTTGATCTTATTTTATGTATGGCTCTTGATCAAGGCTTTGAATTCCTTGAACTTGCTGAATACTTCATCTTTGTTCTTCAAGAAGTATATCCATGTATTCCTAGAAAAATCATCAATAAAAGAAACATAGTATACATACTCGCTTAATGAATTGGATGACATAGGACCGCATACATCAGAGTGAATGATTTCCAAGATTCATTTTTCCTTGCTCTCGCTACTTGGAAATGTCTTCTTTGTGTTCTTTCCTTTCGCACATCCTTTGTAGACACTGTCATGTTTTGACTAGATTTCTGGAAGTCCTTCAACAGCTTTGCTTGCAAGAGGTAGTGCTCTGTAGTGCACATGTGCAAGCCTTCTATGCCAAAGTTCATTTGGCTCTATTGTGTCATGGATCAAGGCTTGTTCTAGATGGCCCTTCAATTTGTATAGATCTCCCTCTTGTTCCCCAATTACTACTGCATCATCAATAGTCTTTCCCTTTGGCCACATGAGAACTTGGCCATCCACAAATGCAACCCTCATGCCTTTTTCATCCAATGCAGATATGGAGAGGAGGTTCTTCTTTAGTCTTGGTAGAAACAATACATCCTTCACCATCATAAACTTTCCAGAGTCTAGCTTATAGGAGGATTCCCCACTACCTTTTATTGCATACTGGTAGTCATCTCCAAGTTTCACCTTGTGGGGTGATTCATGTTCTGATAGTTTCACAAAGGATTCTTTGAATCCTGTCATATGTTTGGAAGCCCCACTGTCTATAAGCCAATCATTGCTTCCATGTGTGATGTTTCCTGTGAGAGTGGAAATCAAGACATATTCTTCATCACTTGAAGAATCATCACTTTCTTGTCTGATTCTCTTTGTGGAAGGTTCATCATCCTCTGCAACATGAGCATGATGTCTTCTCTTGTTTCTCTTCTTCTTGTGAGAGACATTTTTGTTTCTAGTACATTCTCTAGCATAGTGTCCTACTTCATCACAAGTATAACATCTGATTCTAGACAAATCTTTTCTAGTGTTACTTTTATGGAAGTGCTTACCTCTGGGGTGATGAGAACTTCTTTTGCTTTTCTTGGAGTGTATTGTGAGAGCTTTATCTTCACTTCCCATCTTTTCTTCTTGAGTTGCTATCTGACCTTCTTCTTGAGAGCATTCTTCCCATAGTCTGCTAAATTTGACTAGCTTCTTTCTGGCACAGATCCCTTGAATAAAGGAGTCCCATGATCTAGGGAGACCATTCAAGGTGGTCATTACAATCTCTTCATTCTCCACTTCTTCATTCACTGCTTCAAGTTGTTCTTTGATCTGGGAGACCCTTGTGAAGTATGACTGTATGGTCTCCACATTCTGGATCTTCACATTCTTCAACTGGTTCCTCAAAGTCATCTTCTGGTTTATGTTCTTTCCTTCAAATAGTTTGGTCAGAGCATCAAACATAGATTTAGGTGTCTTTAGGGAGGACACCTGTGGTATGAGGTGATCCTTGATTAAATCAGCAATAATCCTCTTATCCATGACCGACTTCTTTTTGTGTAAGGCCTTAGCCTCATCTCCCTCTGGAACTAGAACCTCCTCATTGATGTAGGAGTCCAACTCATTTTTTTCCAGGACCAAGGAGCATTAGAGGAAATTTGGGGTCTAAAATGGGCCTTATAATAAAATGCGCCAACAATAAATTTTGTGAGTTGGAATTCAAGAACCAATAGAATTTCAATAAAATGATTCAACCATAATGGTTGAATTGACATATTTGTCATAAAAGAAAACTATTTTTTTGTTCATATTTTGGACATATCTCCTTGTGTTTTTACTCAAATTTCAAGTGGGAGAGCTCGTTGGATGCTGAATTTAATTCTGCATCCAATGAGTACCCACGCTGCATACTTTTTATGGACCCCGCTACCCCAAAAACAAGAAATACCTGAAAAAATGTGACGATGATGTCATCATCACATTTTTGCAGGTATTTCTTGTTTTTCGGGTAGCGGGGTCTGTTAAAAGTATGTAGTGTGGGTACTCGTTGGATGCGGAATTAAATTCCACATCCAATGAGCTTTCCCACTCAAAATTTGAGTAAAAACACAGAGAGATGTGTCGAAAATATGAACACAAGAAGTAGTTGTTTTCATTCTTCCTCCATAATTAATAACTATTATTTTATTATTTTATTATTTTCCTTAGGAGGCCCATTTTAGACCTCAAATTTCCTCTAATGATCCTATACTTCCAGGTTCGGAAGTTATCAGCTCCCTCAAGCTTTTCATCAAGCTTGGTATGATGAGACATCTTAACTGAGAACCTCAAATGGAAATACAAAAGATTTAGATCTTACCAGGTTAAGATGTCAGATCTGAATCTGTAGTTGAAATTTTGCAAAGTTGGTTCAGGAGCAAATTAGGGTTTGACTTTTCCGGAGTTATGTCCAACCAAAAACTTTGATCTCGATTACCTACAAGGAATCCTAGTTTCTATCTATCAGATTATCTCATGGATGTTGTATGTGATTCATTCGCCTATCCCACTATGAATTGGCATTGGAAAAGGGAAAAACTTCCAATTCATATCTATGACTCAATTTTATGGGAATCTAATTACAGGCCACACTTTTATGATATATGTGACAGTTTCATCAATTCTCTCCATTTTTCTATTTTTAAGAACAATGTTCCCAGAATCTTCAAAAATTCCCTATCTCTAATTTCAACTATGGGTGATTAGTATACCACAGAATACTTCACCTATCTTAGGATATGGGGAAGTAGAAAATTTCATCTATTTCCTAGGTTTGTCCCTAACAAGATGGCACTAGTTGAAGTTTCCTTCCAGACTATCATGGATGGGGTTCATGGTTAGTGTCATTCCAACAAGAGAGGAGCATGACCAAAATTCCCCTTATATATCAGAAGTTTGGTAATTCAAAATGCACCTCATGGTGGAATCATCGCCAAGGAAATGATTCGTCTAAAATTAGGCTTTGTAGAAAAAAGAATACACGATCCTAAAATTTTTATGCGAGGTATTTTTGCACAATCCTATTTAAAGAATTCTTATATGCATGAACAAGAACCAGATGATTATTTATACCAAGGTTCCCATAGCTTTGAAGAAGTTATGAGTAAAGTGACTAATCCAGATCAGAGAGTATTGATACATGAGACACAAAAATATCTAAATCCCAGGGTATTCGAAGAAAGAAATAGATTCTTTGAACAACAAGAGTACACTAAGAAGGAAGCAATGCAGAAAACTACAGAAATCAAAGTATGTGTTCTTGTTACTACTGAATATGAAGAGCGAAAAACAACTGGAGAAGAAATAAGGGAAGAAACATGTAACTAGCTCTCAGCCTAACTCTTCCATTCAGAATTTGAATGCTTTAATTCAAAAAACTGAGGTCCTTTGTCAGGAAAAATAATTTCTTAATTTTACCTTACATAAATTATCTACTAGAGCTATTCATAATCTTGTGAGGTGTCGTGAAAAATATATGTAGAACTAGGAATTAATTGATCATACATGCTAAACTACTCAAAATATGTTGTAAATAGATTGAATGAATTCACTGTGTGTATACTAATTGATCACCCTTCAAGTTTCAGTATTTATGAATTAGGATCTTGGTTAATATTATCACAATGTTCAGATAACAATCTGGTCTTGATGCTCAAAAGATAGAAACAATAAATAAATCATACTACAACTCTTCAAAAGGTATGAGCAAACATTATGAAGTCACCTTTTATATACCTGACAACTAGTCTCTGAATCAAGCAAGGATATTGCAACAGCTATTAGTATTATCAAGATGTTCAGGAAACAATTATGCTTTTATAACAGATTGAAGAGGTGCATAAAACCACATTGTTCATGAAAGTAAACCAAATAGATGAAAAATCATAGGTACAAGTCATGTTCAGTTATATTCACTTATGGACTTCTCAAGTTTATGATCTTTCATCCACTGGGGGACACCAAGCATGCGAGGATCCTCTTAAAGTTCCAAAAACCTATCAACATACTTGCATCGAAATTAAAAGGATGAAATAAATAATTGAAAGTTGAAAAAACTATTTAAAGGAATTGGATCTACTATAATTGTAGAAACACAAATGAAACTACTGAAAGAATTAAATATGATCAATCATCTAATTCCTTCTATGTATATAATTGCACTTAATTCGCAACACCAAAATGAATCTGCAACTCACAGACCAATCTTAAGATAAATATGAAACAAAATTATGAAATCATAAACCACACATTAAACAAATAAATATTCAATGGAATTCAAATACAAAACCACACACTCACAAATGAAACCTACAATATATTGCTACAAGTGTGACTCAAAACAGGGGGGCCTCCTGCATGAGTGCATTGCAGGAAGAAGCATACTCACAAATGGACCAACAATATGTTTGTATTAATAAAAATATTATTACAGAGTTTCTCAGTCCATCCCTAGGACAATAGAAGTTTTACATTTCATATGTTCTATTTACAAAGAACACACCTGAAATAATGGATCTCTAAATTCTAAAGATAAATAATACCCATCTTGTGAAGGCATACATAGAAAATGTAATCACGACAACAAATATCACGTTGATTCCTTCATGATTTCGTGATTTGGTAACACAAAATTATGGATAAGGATTTAAATATGATATTGTTCCAGTTAATTTCATATGCTTGGATTGACCGGAGGATGCTACATCAAATTGTGATAGGTGTTCCCAAAATCATGTTGTAGAAAATCTCAAAATACTAGTTTTAGATATCATGTTAAATGACCCATCAAGTCGTGCTTTTTAGAGGAGTTTCCTCTAGATAGACTAAATGACCCCATCCTTAGAGAAACCCATGTTTTATATTTTTTTATTCATAGTCATTTGGTCAGATGCAACATGGCAAGTTGACCCAGAAAACAACCATTTCCAGAATTTTCGTAGCTTGTAAGGTTGAAAGATTGAGTTATTGACTACCAGACTGCCCAATTCCAGTAACACATATACGATTCCAATAGCATGATAGTACTTATGGTTTTAAAAGAACATAGAAAGTGTTTTAAGGCCCCAATATAGTTAGATAAATCATCTTAAGCTTGAAATGGATAATAAACATATAGAATTATGCAGAATTAGGGACAATTACCTCATATAATATGATATCACTTGAATCACTCAGAATGCAAGGAAAATATGAAAAGGAAGTTGAATATGTGGGAAAACAAAGTGGTATCAAAGAGAATAGGATCGTCTAATCAAGTAAAAAATTGATCAAAATTGAGTCCCAACATCTCCCCCAGAACCAGTGACTGATTGAGTCCCATGTCCTTATGTAAACTATGTAAATGATACAACTTTTGAAGGCCTACCAGAACCAGTGATTGTTGTAATCTCACAGATCACATAAGGTTACCAATAATACATACTAAAAAATACATAAATATAAACAGAGACAGAAGACCAGGACAGATAGAATAGAACAGAATATCTTATTATAATGAGATGTTGTAATCTCATAGATCACATAAGGTTACCAATAATACATACTAAAACATACATAAATATAAACAGAGACAGAAGACCAGGACAGATAGAATAGAACAGAATATCTTATTATAATGAGTTCATACAAAGCACAGAACTGAACTGAGTTCTTGTGTGGCTCAACAGCCTAATATATACAAATTACAAACAGTTACAAAATAACTACTTGTCGGTTCGGTGAACCGACACGACTGTTAGTTAGCCGAGTTAATTAACTAGTTTAGTCGGCCGACCGACTTAGTCGGTCTATCGACTTAGTCGACTGACTAGTCGGTCTTCGTTCAAGTTGACTTATGTCGACTTGCTCCTTCTACATCTCCCCCACGAACAAAACGTTTCTTCGTCCCGAAGAAACAGGGAGGTACAAAAATTGTTAGTGTTGGTCGGACCCTGCAAAACTGCTACTGAGGTGGACTGTGCAAACGGATAGTTGGTCTTCGCTGGACGCATACTTCGACTATGGCTGGTGCAGTGACGGCAAGCTGATGCTGGAAGTCTGTCCATGTCTACAGGGCTTTCTGGATGTCGATCGTCAGAGTAGTAAGATTTGAAAGTACCGACATCTTTTCTGCCATGGTCATTTCGGCAATGTTCTCCATGTTGGGGCCCAACATTTGGTTCTGTTCTTCTGCAGCATCAAGGAGTCTTTTCATCTGCGGGTAGATGTTGTCGACCTTCTCTAAGTTTGGAAGGGCTTGTTGAACCCACTGATGAGCTTCTCGTTCCAGCTTCTGCAGTTTTCTATTCTCCATCACAATCTGCTCGTCAATAGTCTGCCTCATTTCTGCCTCCGTCGACTTACGTCCCTCCAAGGCCTGAATACCTTGCCTTGTCTGCCTGGTCTGATGATAGACTTGCCCATAATGAGTAGGCCAGTCTCTCAGTACTTCCTTGGTAACAATGGATTCCTCCATATGGTCCTGTAAGACTTTGTAAGCCTCCGAAAATGCAGTGTGCTGGGTCAAGAGGAGTCAGGCGGTCTCTTCCTTTTGTTCTGCTTTAGTCTCTTGAAGATGTGTCTGGATGGTCGACACCAAGCCTTCAAAAAGCTGATACGCTCGTTCCAGAGGTCGATCTGTAGCGTCTTCGACCGGGCCTAGGACGACAGATTGTGCAAGAGACCTGCATTTTCCGAGAAACTCGACCTGTTCTGCCTCCTTGTCTTTGAGCTCTTTACTTTTGGTGACCGTCCTCTTCTTTGACTCTTTGGCCAAGGTTTTGAGTAGTTGTCCGACCTCTGAGTTCACAGATCACATAAGGTTACCAATAATACATACTAAAACATACATAAATATAAACAGAGACAGAAGACCAGGACAGATAGAATAGAACAGAATATCTTATTATAATGAGTTCATACAAAGCACAGAACTGAACTGAGTTCTTGTGTGGCTCAACAGCCTAATATATACAAATTACAAACAGTTACAAAATAACTACCTGTCGGTTCGGTGAACCGACACGACTGTTAGTTAGCCGACTTAATTAACTAGTTTAGTCGGCCGACCGACTTAGTCGGTCTATCGACTTAGTCGACTGACTAGTTGGTCTTCGTTCAAGTCGACTTATGTCGACTTGCTCCTTCTACAGTGACAATTTGATCTGTAGACTAGTCTGTTGTACTACTGGAGATTGAGATTCCTGTGGTAACCACTTCTGAACCAAAACTGTTATCCTCCACATATCTTATGAACTTGCAATTTATACAGAGCACACTTGTCAAAATCCTTGAGATCTGCTAGAAAAAGATCCTTATTGTGTTGGATGATTCTAGATGTTGATCTATTTATTATTTTCTTCTATTTTGATGGGCAAATCTTGCTTGAATATTTTGTATGCTTACCACAATTTCTCATTGTCTTCCATATGTAAACATACTCCTCATTTCAACCATGGATGGATTTCTTATGATGGAGATCCTATGTAGGTCACATAACAAGAAGTCTTCGGAAGATCAAAATGTGTGCATCCTCTCCTTCATGCTTAAATGTTCATCGTATCCATAGTTTTGCTTTGATAAAGGGAATTATTAGCTTTCTCCCATTCTTTATTGCCTATTGAAATAGCATAGGTATTGGTTGCAATCGATAATTCTATCATCTTAACACATGCAACAACTCCAAGGAAAATAATATGTTTACAAAAAGAAAAGTTATTACAACAAGATGATGCGAAAACTATGTGATGGATTCGTGTGCAAAACATGAAGGTGTTGTATATGAGAAAGATCAGTTCATTAAACGGTACATGTTGGAGCAGGGTCCCGCAGCTACAGAAGAAGCTGCTAGTTTTGGCGGAGATATAAGTTTTGGCGGAGAAATAAAGTTTTGGCGGAAAGAGGACAGGGCAGAGCTACGACGCCGTAGCACGTTTCCAGCTGGAGAGCAGAGCCGGAAACCATGACTTTTGGGATAGAAAAGTCAAGAAGGCAACGGTACCCGAGCGGCCGAGAGAAGAAAGCTCAACCACTGCATTGAAGGCAGCGGCGGAAGACAGGAGGGCTCAGTGACCCTCATAAAGAAGAAGGAGCAACGAGGCTCAAGCATTGAAGGCGAAGGACAGAAAGAGAAGAGGTGCATAGTACCCATGGTCAGTGCCGGGAAGCATGGAAGACTACAGAGAGCTGTGGTGTGACGAGAAGCGGCTACCTCAAGGACAGAGAGGACCGACTGTCACTATTTAGGGTTTGGGTTTACTGTTGGGACAGGCCCACAGTGTTGTCATGGCGAGACCTTCGGGTCGCCTATAAAAGCTTGCATTTTGTATTGTAAAGGGTTAGCTAATCAGTCAGTTAGCCGGTTGGTTGGCTCACAGGATTGAGTCGTTAGTTGGTCAGTTGATTATTTTGTAGACTCAGGAGTCAGTCAGATAGACTGTGCTGTAACGATCCAGACACTTAGCTTGTCTGTGAGTCATTTGAGTCTGTGTGTAACCATCCACAGAGAGGAAGAGAGGGAAGGATATATTGAAAGAAGGGCAATATAGAGATAGAGATAGACCAGAGATCTAGAAGAGATATCGCGCTATGCATGCGGTGCAACAGATTGTGCTAACTTCCCTCGAGATATATAATAGAAGCACAGTTTGGTGGACGTAGCTCCCATCCTGGGGGTGAACCACGTTAAATATGCGTGTTATGTGTTGCATGAATGTGTTTGTATTTTCTTATCGTTACTGGTTATTATGCATGTAATGTTAGTTGCGGTAAGTGATTGTATGTATTGTTCAGCTCATGATAATACAAGAAGATAGAGATAAGTCGAAGTATTTTAGTAAGCTGCTCAAAAGACTCCTTTACGTCTATTTCTAGTGACCATTTAATCACAATATAACTTCTGGGAAGTAGAGTTTCGCACATCACCACAGTCAACGCTAAGAGCGCACAGTCGTGGTGGTAGGATATCGCAGAGAGGCGATATCGCACCGGCAGAGGAGCTGCGGTGCGCAATACTGCGAGCTGAGGGTTTAGCGTTGAAGAGAGGTTGGGTGTTCTGCGGTGCACAGAGATGCGATAAGGTTGGAAATATTGTGAGTAAGTGGGAGTTGTGCGACGCGAGAGGAAATCGTGCGACTTGCGCGGGGCTAAGCATCGCACGGGTAAAAGCGCTGCGAGTAGAAGGGGATGTGTGATGCGCAGAGCTAGTTGATGTAGTGGCGCGCAGGAGTAAGATAGAAGAAGTAGGATGCGCAGAACCTGGTCCAAGACACTTGAGTCTTGGCCAACCCATTAGATTCACTTCGGGTGAGACTTCAGATCGCTTCGCGGTCTGTTGCCGAAAGGGCCAGTGAGTTTGGGGTGTTGTTGATTAATTATAGTAAACCCGGGTCTGCCCATGCAATCAACAAATGGTTCCGTTGCCGGTTTAAACGACTGGGAGTCAATGTTCTGTTGGCATCCTACGAGAGAAGAGTTTCACCAGTGGCTGGATTTAGACTTAAGGGAGTTCGCCAAGAAAGAGAATAGGAGTCCGAGACTAAGCACAGAGGCCTGGCTAGAGAAGCATATCGCTTCAGACATACACGCTATATTTTTTGTAACATACGGAAACGAGCTTTTCGACTGGTTATCCAAGTTGACAGATAGGAACACATTCAAGAAGAAAAGAAACATCATCTGGACACCGGAGCTGATTCAGACCGTGCAAAACCTTAACAATCCGATTACGAGAGCAGTAGACTTCTGGCTTACCAGTGTGCTAGAAGGCTACGTCACAGAATTTGCAGTTGACCAGAGAAAGAGCTTCACCGCAGCCGAATGATACTTCTTCAGAGGATATCGCGGTAAGTACCTAAGATCTCTAAACTTGTCCCTTAAGATGCTGCTATATGAAAAAGGAACAATGGATCTA
>LPNX011048829.1:373743-456726 GCA_001517045.1 Pseudotsuga menziesii
ACATCGTAGGAGACCAGACAGAACACAAGTCAGGGGTGGGTGCGCAGAGCTCCTACTAAAGCAACCGCACTCGACCTACAGAAGAATAAGGAGACCTTTCATGAAGTTAAGGCTTCCTTTGATGAACCTACACTATCAGGACCACAGGTACCGCCGTCTAGGGGCGTACCGCAGCAAGTACCTTGTAGCGATAGCCCTGAGCAGGCACAGCAGGCTACCACATCCGGAAGATGTGATGAGGATGAATCGACAGGAAGTGTACAAGCCTTCCTGCTCAGCTGCTTGAAACTCCTGAGAAATGATAAAGCTGTCGATGAGCTACAGCGTATGATAGATCAGTGTCAGCAACCCTCTCTCTCGGGCAGTGCACACCGCGCTGTCCATAATATTACAAGACATGCAAGGACAGGAAGAGAGATGAAATTCACAGCCCAGATCGGTGAGTTTGAAATGGATGAGGTTGTCTTAGACCTGGGATCAGAGGTGAACGTTCTAACCAAGTAGACATGGGAACAGATGGGTAGTCCTCAGTTAGCCGTATCACCTATCCACCTGAGATTAGCTAATCAGCAGCGAGTATCACCATTGGGTCGACTATCGCAGGTGCCAGTTGGTATCGACGGAGTTTGTACTTTTATGGACTTCGAGGTTATAGAAATCATTGGTGACAGTCGACCATATCCAGCACTACTGAGTATTGATTGGGCAATCGGCAGCAAAGCTGTCATTGACCTAAAGAAAAGACAGATGACCTTTGAGGATGCGCAGATCCGGGTCATCGCACCGTTGGATCCTTACCAAGGACCTAGATATATCGAACCTATCCGAGCAGAGGAAGAGGCACATAATATGGAGAGTCTCTACCAGATGACAGCAAACCAGAATGACTATATCAATCCCACTGCAGAAGGGCATATTAGCTGGCGATGCGACAGCTCATGCGCATCAGATTCGGATGTTGGTCTAGAAAACTGGCAGAACAGACTTTACGAAGTCTCATCGCGCAGATGTGCGTTTATAAGTAAGTCACTGCGATGGATTGGCGCCGAGATTGCTGAGACTCCATTATATCATGGTCTGACGGATATCCAGGATTTTCTTGAACAATTTGAGCAACAAATTCCTCCTAAGCAGAGGATCGTAGCTATGGACCTTGCAGTTCGAGCCACACCTGCAAGATGGTGGTATGCGCATAAAGAGAATATCGCATCATGGGATAATATCAAAAGACTGATGGCGATCAGATTTTTTGACGACAGAAGGTATGTTCAGCACAAGTACACAGGAGAAACTGACCCCAGGGTACACATTCAGATATGTGAACAGAACTGGTCGAACATTCCAGAGGATGAATGGGTTCACAGATTCATTCACACATTGGACACAATTCCAAGGAATTGGTATACAGAGACCGAGCTGCGCAAGGGAACAACCACATGGCCGCTTATGACAGACAGCTTCCTACTCACCTTTGCATTTGAGTCAGAACATCCAAGTGTTGCTCAGGCCCTAGATATAATCAAGACAAAGATTTTTGAAGATCGCACCATCTCAGTACCAGTCCAACCAGAGTGGACTACCCAGCTAGAAGAGGCGTTGGAATGCTATAACTTTACATCAGAATCAGAGGAGGCGGATGAGGATCCTCGCAATACCAACATTCCAGAATCAGAAGGCACTCGCGAAGTGGAAGGACCACAGCTAGAGATTCCAGCGATCACCGAGCCCATCAAGATTAAAAAGATCAATATTGGCACAGACGAAGAACCTAAGTTTGCCTCTATTGGAGACTACTGGAATGATGAAACAGTCGGACAGATTGCAGATCTGCTACATGACTATCAGGACCTATTCCCCACCAAGTTCACAGAGATGAAGGGAATAGTCAGAGACCTGGGAGTCATGAGGATACCATTAAAGGAGGATGCTAGACCAGTTAAGCAGCGCCCATACAGATTGAATCCGCGCTACAAATAAAAAGTGAAGGACGAAATTAATAAAATGCTAGCAGCAGGCATCATTGAGCCAGTAGAGGAAAGCGAATGGGTTAGCCCTATGGTAGTGCAAGAAAACAAAACAAAAGGGGACATCAGGATCTGTGTTGATCTGCGAAAACTCAACGATGCATCACTTCATGATCCATTTCCAACACCGTTCACTGATGAAGTATTAGACAACGTGGGAGGACAAGAGGTCTACTCCTTCACCGATGGGTTTTCAGGCTACCATCAGATCAGAATACATCCAGAATATCGATCCAAGACCACCTTTGCAACAGAATGGGGCTCGTTCTAGTATACGGTAATTCCCTTTGGTCTTAAGAATGCACCAGCTATATTTTCTAGAGTAGTAGTTGCTGTATTTAAAGAATACATTCATAAGTTCTTAGAAGGATATTTCGATGACTGGACTGTATTTGGGTTAATCAATAAGCACATAGGCGATCTAAGACTGATGTTAGAGAAATGTAGGCAGTACCAGATCTCTCTAAACTTGAAAAAATGTATATTCGGTGCACCATTTGGTATCTTGTTGGGTCACATTGTGTGCAGACAAGGCTTGATGGTAGACCCCGCCAAGATCGCTATCATTGTAAACCTTCCAGCACCTAACTCAGTCAAGCAACTGAGGACAGTACTTGGTCATACCGGGTACTACAGAAAGTTCATCAAGGGTTACGCAAAGATTACAGCGCCGATGGAGAAATTGCTCAAGAAGGATGTAAAATTCCTATGGAATGAGGAATGCCAGCAGAGTTTAGACATACTGAAGGAGAAGATGGTTACAGCACCCATCCTAGTATTTCCAGACTGGACTAATCCTTTCCATGTACATGTGGATGCATCCGGCATCACATTAGGAGTCGTCTTGACCCAGCCAGGAGAAGGGGATCTTGACCATCCCATTGCATACTCCAGCAGAAAGCTATCAACAGCGGAAAAGAACTACACCACGACAAAAAGGGAGGGATTAGCTATGGTATATGCGCTGCAGAAGTTTAGGCACTATCTATTGGGCGCCTCGTTTAAAATGTTTACTGACCATTCCGCATTGAAGTACCTAGTCAATAAACCAGTGTTAGGGGGAAGAATCTGCAGATGGTTACTCCTCTTCCAGGAGTATGACTTTGAAATCATTGTGAAACCAGGAAGACTGAATGCAGGACCAGATCATCTGTCACGGTTAGACTCATGAGAAGAGCCCAGTAACCTAGAAGACAATTTGCCAGATGCGCCATTGTTTTCCATACAGATTGCAGATGAGTACTATGCCGACATTATTCAATTCCTCACCACAGGAGTAGCACCTGATGAGTTTACTAAGCAGCAAAAGAAACAGTTGGTTGTTAAGGCAGCAGACTTCACCCTCATAGCAGGACACCTATACAAGTTGGGTCCGGATGAAGTCCTACGCAGATGTGTAATGCCGCATGAAAAAGATGTTATTATCAAAGAGGCTCATTCAGGAACCGCAGGAGGTCATTTCGCTGGAAAACCGACTGCGCAGAAAATCCTAGAGGCAGGATTATGGTGGCCTACAATGCACAAAGACACCAAGGATTTTTGCAAATGCTGCAATATCTGCCAAAGGGTAGGAAAACCCTCGCGACGCGATGAAATGCCGCTGCGACCGCAGGTCACACTGCACGCATTCAACAAATGGGCTATCGATTTTGTGGGTCCAATCAACCCACCAGGAAAGTGCACTGGTGCGAGATACATTATCACTGGAACAGAATACCTCACCAGATGGGCAGAGGACAAGGCAGTAAGAAATTGTGATGCTGCTACAGCTGCACAGTTCCTTTTTGAAAACATCATCAGCAGGTTTGGATGCCCAGTAATCTTGATGAGTGACCAAGGTACACATTTCTTAAACAGCACTATTGAGGCATTAACAGAAGAATTCCAGATCCAGCACCATAAGAGCACTCCCTACCACCCGCAGGCTAATGGTACAGTGGAGGCCTTCAATAAGATTTTAGAAAATTCTCTCACTAAGATCTGTAATAGCCAGAGGAATGATTGGGACCTCAGAGTTAACGCTGTCTTATGGGCATATAGAACGACATGCAAGAAACTTACGGGACACACACCTTTCAGCTTAGTATATGGACAAGAGGCTGTTATGCCTATGGAGTATATTCTCCCCAGTTTAAGAATCACTCAGATTACCGGAATGACCGATACAGACACAGTCGAAGCAAGGTTAGCACAGCTGCTTGCCTTAGAAGAAGACCGGTTCATCGCTGGATTCCATCAGAGAGTGCAGAAGGCCCGAGAAAAATCTTGGCATGACAGACACATTAAGAACAAGACTTTCCAGATCGGAGACCTGGTGCTCCTTTATGACAACAAATTCATCAAGTTCCCAGGGAATTTTAAGACGCATTGGATGGGGCCATACCAGATCCAACGAGTCACAGAAGGATGTGCCGTTCAGCTCAGCCAGCTGAATGGGGAGCTCTTGCCCTCATGGATTAATGGCAGTAGGCTGAAACTCTATAGTGACAGCCTCCCCACCTCTGAGCCCTAGCATGAACAGTTTATGAAGGTGCAGATGTCCAGTGTAGTTGAAAGGAGGCATCGCACTGAGGAATGAGTCTACACAAAAAAAAAAAAAAAAATTAACTTTGTTTGTTTGCGTAGGTGATGCGGAGTTGCATCGCAGCAGTCAGATGTTTCCCCCTGCCACGTACCCAGTTTGCAACCGACAGTGGGCTAGTCAAGTCACTATCTGATAGGTAGTTAATGAAGAAATGACCGGTATCCCCTACCGTAGATTTGGCAGCAGTTTAATAAATTTTTCCAGATTTGGTAAATCCCCGACGACACCGATGCTTGGATATGCACGCTTGGAGGAACACGTGAGCAGATCTCAGCAATTATGACAGATCAGAATGACGGGTAGGGTCTTGTCCAGGTAATTATGATGACCAACGGGTGTGACCCAGGATAACCGTTGCGTCCGGTAGTATGCCTTCAACATAAAAGCAGACATCCTTCAAGCAGGAAGGGTACAGTTTCCAAATATTGAGAACTATGCAATGCAGTGCTAAGTGTCCCCTGAGCAGAGCCAATTAAGTTACAGAGTACAGTGACTTCCAGAGTTCGAAGCCACTTCACGCCCAGAGTATTCAATTAAGCGGATTCTGACTAAAATCGAACCTATAGAAGGCATGTTGAGACGTTTTGACCCTGGTCCTGGTGACCGTAGATCCGCCATGACGACGTCCAGGGTTGTGAAATTAAGTACAGCACAAGTTAGATAGTCGCTAAGAATGAAGACTCAAGCGCCAGAAGTAGAAGTTGTCACTAAAGTCTCTGCTAAGGAGAAGAAGAACGCCGAGCCGATCACTGAAGATAAGAAAGCAGAGCAGAAGACTGATGAGAAGAAATATCCCGCTAGAAGGAAGGTGAAAATGAGAAAAAGAAAGCAACGGGAGAAGGTCACTGACCTATCTGATCAGCTAAGAAAATCATGAAACATGGTGAAGGTACTGAAGCAGAAACCTGAGGGTCAGAGGCAGCATGCGGATCTGGCCCACATCGAAGAGAAGAGAAGTGGAAGAAGACTGCACACCCAACGGAGGGGAGACTTCCAGAACGAGGACAAAGGCTTGTTCTCGGAGCGGAGTTCATGGGTTGCTTCTTCTCCATCCTCGAGGCTCTAGATAGAAGGAAATGTTTGAGAAGGATGGAAGATACAGATTTTCCTTGTGATAAAAGTTCTAACCCAGATAAAAAGGAAAGGATATCTGTGGAACACTTCTCAAACACTAGAGCGCTCATACAGAAGAAAGAACGAGGAGAGCGAAACCGTGACTATGGGCAAAAAGAATAAGAGAGCCCAGCGAGCTAAGTTACCGAAACTCCAGAAAGAACATGTCGAGGTAATGCAGAACGAAGTCGAAAGACTTCGGTAGAAGTTGCAGAAGACTTCACAGGAGGCGAAGGATAAGTTGCAGCAGGAGAAGCCTGTTGCAGGTGGCTCGAGGACGAGCCACAAGTAAGTGTTAGGGGACTGTTGGAGCAGGGTCCCGCAGCTACAGAAGAAGCTGCTAGTTTTGGCGGAGATATAAGTTTTGGCGGAGAAATAAATTTTTGGCGGAAAGAGGACAGGGCAGAGCTACGACGTCGTAGCACGTTTCCAGTTAGAGAGCAGAGCCGGAAACCATGACTTTTGGGATAGAAAAGTCAAGAAGGCAACGGTACCTGAGAGGCCGAGAGAAGAAACCTCAACCACTGCATTGAAGGCAGAGGCGGAAGACAGGAGGGCTCAGCGACCCTCATAAAGAAGAAGGAGCAACGAGGCTCAAGCATTGAAGGCGAAGGACAGAAAGAGAAGTGGTGCATAGTACCCATGGTCAGTGCCAGGAAGCATGGAAGACTGCAGAGAGCTGTGGTGTGATGGGAAGCAGCTACCTCAAGGACAGAGAGGACCGACTGTCACTATTTAGGGTTTGGGTTTACTGTTGGGACAGGCCCACAGTGTTGTAATGGCGAGACCTTCGGGCCGCCTATAAAAGCTTGCATTTTGTATTATAAAGGGTTAGCTAATCAGTCAGTTAGCCGGTTGGTTGGCTCACAGGATTGAGTCGTTAGTTGGTCAGTTGATTATTTTGTAGACTCAGGAGTCAGTCAGACAGACTATGCTGTAACGATCCAGACACTTAGCTTGTCTGTGAGTCATTTGAGTCTGTATGTAACCATCCACAGAGAGGAAGAGAGGGAAGGATATATTGAAAGAAGGGCAATATAGAGATAGAGATAGACCAGAGATCTAGAAGAGATCTCGCGCTGTGCATGCGGTGCAACAGACTGTGCTAACTTCCCTCGAGATATATAATAGAAGCACAGTTTGGTGGACGTAGCTCCCATCCTGGGGGTGAACCACGTTAAATCTGCGTGTTATGTGTTGCATTAATGTGTTTGTATTTGCTTATCGTTACTGGTTATTATGCATGTAATGTTAGTTGCGGTAAGTGAATGTATGTATTGTTCAGCTCATGATAATACAAGAAGATAGAGATAAGTCGAAGTATTTTAGTAAGTTGCTCAAAAGACTCCTTTACGTCTGTTTCTAGTGACCATTTAATCACAATATAACTTCTGGGAAGTAGATTTTCGCACATCGCCACAGTCAACGCTAAGAGCGCACAGTCGTGGTGGTAGGATATCGCAGAGAGGCGATATCGCACCGGCAGAGGAGCTGCGGTGCGTGATACTGCGAGCTGAGGATTTAGCGTTGAAGAGAGGTTGGGTGTTCCACGGTGCGCAGAGATGCGATAAGGTTGGAAATATTGTGAGTAAGTGGGAGTTGTGCGACGCGAGAGGAAATCGTGCGACTTGCGCGGGGCTAAGCATCGCACGGGTAAAAGCGCTGCGAGTAGAAGGGGATGTGCGATGCGCAGAGCTAGTTGATCTAGTGGCGCGCAGGAGTAAGATAGAAGAAGTAGGATGCGCAGAACCTGGTCCAAGACACTTGAGTCTTGGCCAACCCATTAGATTCACTTCGGGTGAGACTTCAGATCGCTTCGCGGTCTGTTGCCGAAAGGGCCAGTGAGTTTGGGGTATTGTTGATTAATTATAGTAAACCCGGGTCTGCCCATGCAATCAACACTACAACATTGTTTCCTTCAAGTGACCCTAGAGGAGACTCAAACCATCAGCCCCATATCCAATAAACAAATTCTGAAATTAGATGCTTGTCTTGAGCTGAATATTTGGATACTTATTCATTTTCTGAGCTAAAACAATGTACATAAATATATATAGCATCAAAATGCATGTTCTTTCTGCATATTTATCAGGGCATGGTCTTGAATTTTTTCATTCACACAAAGCATTGATTAATATCTATGTTTTATACCCTTTTTACCTTTGGTTACAAACTGCTACATAATTGTTCCCACATGCCTTTGGGATGCATAAAGGTGTTATCAATGGATTTGATTAAGCCAAGCAAAAACCTTGCATTGTGAGAGTTGAGAATATAATACCTCCACTGAATCCAACCATATAAACATGTCATTATATGCTTCAAAAAAATTCAAATGGGAAGAAAGGTCATATTGTTGGTTGTTGTGAAGTGTTTCTAAATATTAATGGTTCATGAATCTTCTTCGCCCCGACAACCAAGTTTTTGCATGTCCTCATGCAAATAAAATTTATCATCTCTTGAATATGAATATGGTGGATTGAGGAATTATTACCCATCTATGTAACTTGCAGAGGATCAACAAGCTTAAAATTTTCACAACTTGTTCTTGACA
Source organism: Pseudotsuga menziesii (assembly GCA_001517045.1). Taxonomy (NCBI): domain Eukaryota; kingdom Viridiplantae; phylum Streptophyta; class Pinopsida; order Pinales; family Pinaceae; genus Pseudotsuga; species Pseudotsuga menziesii. Next base: position 382,019 of record LPNX011048829.1, read on the forward strand.
AGTGAAGGGAAGGGATAGCAAAAGGGATGTGAATGTTGGAATGTATCAGTAATGGGGAGGTTTGATTGCATGTGAAAATGACATGGGAAATAATTACTTTAGCTGGGTACACATTCCATTCATGAGGATAGAAATCCAAGTTAGTGAGGTAACTTACAGAATTAAGACAATAATTCTACATATGTCAGTCACACATTCCAAAAAAAAGACAACCTTACCATAATTACCTGGGTACATAATGGTTTATTTGCATGGCTGAGTAGAAATGAAATTCCCATTGTAGAACTTGGGTACATTTTGAAGTTTTCATGCAGCTGAGGCTTCTTGTTGACGTTCATTGTATTGACTATGATGTTGTTGGAACTTTATATTCATGGATATGATATGATCTTATCAAATTATTGTTGATCTTCTTTTACACTATTGGAATTCGTAGCTACACTTGTCATTTGTGCCTCATGATTTTGAATGGACTGCTGGAACAATGAGAGCTACTAGTTCCAAATCTTTCATGTAGCTGATCATATCAAATAGATTCTTTATCTTCTTACTGACAAAAGGTCTGGACCATCAAGTTGTTCAATTTGGTTTTGTATTTATTGGTGAAAAGAGAAACACTACCACCATCCCATGGATTTTCCTTGAGCCTAGGATAGTTGATGTTCACTGGTATTTTTAGTTTTAAGGAATCTAAAAAAATTAAAGAAAACTCCATTTACTCTCCCGTGGATTTTTGTTGAGCATGGGATAGTTCATGCTCGCTGGTGTTTTCAATTTTAGGGAGTTTGGAAAACTTACAGAAAACTCCAGGGAGGGTTTATTTTTCGTAATTGTTTTTCCAAGGAGAGATAAAGGGTTAAACCATCACTCAACATAACTTCCCTCTCATAGTTTAATCAGCACAAAAAGGAACAAAGTAAGCTCAAAATTTATTAGCTAAAAAAATTTGTTTTCCATTTATTCAACTGAAATAAAGATGATTCAAAGAAATAAAAATGGAACGAGAATATTACCTTAATCTCACCATCTTCTTCTGTATTTGTTCTTGTTTTCAATTTTTTGGCCAAACCTTCAAATTTCTTGTGATTGGAAGTTCCAGTAATTTTCTTACCAATTTTTCTTCAGTTGTGACTACCAGAAAATATGGAACTGCTTATTTCTATGTTTCTCACAATTGACAAACTGGATTGGGATAATTTGACCAAATATTTAACTAATGATGATGATGATGGTTAACGTCCCCTGAGACCAAATTGGTTTATCGGACCTAAAGAAAACAAATTATTTAGTTTGTTTTAAAATTGTACTTCTATGCTAAAAAAGCATGGAGAGAAGCGTCCCGAGCTCACTATAATTTTGACATGTTAAAAGGCTAGGAAGGTCAGGATTGCAACAAAGATTATGAAACTGAGATCTAATGTGGGCGTATGTAGGGCACTCTAAGAGGAAGTGATTTTCATCCTCAATGTTCATATTCTCACAGAGGTGGAAGATCCTTTCCACCCATGGTGTTTTAGGAACTTCCCAACGACCTGTTTCACTATGTAGCTCATGAGAGTTCGTTCTAATATTGGCTATATTAATTTTTTTCTTTGAACCAGTCAAAACAGAGAGGTACTTTTGATCTTCTAGAGTAGGGTTGATGATCTCCTTATAATATCTTAACTTTCTTTTAGCCTCTAAACCTTTTTCACACCATAGTTTCTCCTTAAACTTAGAAGTAACAAAAATTTTAATGTTATTAATATTTTGCAATACAACATTTTCGTCGATCACCCAAAGGTTTAAACAGGCCCTGGTATCTTTATACCAACCCCGCTTGAGCCTTAGGTGGTTTTGGCTGGAATTTAAAGCTATCTTAGGAATTCTATGGTCTCTCATGTTATTGATTTTGTGTGTGTACAATAGGAGCCTAGCCATAACTAGGCTCTCGATAGGGGAAATACCCACTTTTATAAGGAGAATAGGGTAGGGTGTATTTCTTTTAATTTTGAGGTTATACGTTATAAAATGATTTTTGATTTTCTCAATATTTCTCCAAGACTCTCTAGAGATGCTGCAACCCCAAACCTCACATCCATACAAGATAACAAGAGTGACTAATTAAGTTTCAAAGAGGAGCTTCTTTTTATCCCACATCACAAGGTTTGTTTCTTTACAATTATTTTCAAGACTGAAATAAGCTTTCCACCCTCCATTAATCCTTTTCCTAATGCTATAGTTCTAGTTGAGCTTGTGATGGATATCAATCCTAGGTACTTGTAAGAAGACACTTCCTCCAAGTTGTTATTGTCATACATAAAATTAGTGTAAGTGTCCTTCTTGGATTTAATAATCATAATTTTTGTTTTGTCAGTGTTAACAGTCATGCCCATGGTAGAGAAAAAATCCTTAAGAATTCTTAGTTGCTTATCAAGATTAGAAGGGCACATTGCGAGAAGAACAATATCATCAGCATAGAGAAGAAGGATGATGACTATTCTAGCTAAGATCGTGCCAGCACAGCCTGCTTCCTCTAAACAACCTTCTATCTTATCGATGTAAATGCCAAAAGGGTAAGGCAGAGTGGTCATCCTTGTTTAACTCCGATATTAGACTTAATATCTTTCGATCACCCCTTGTTGGTTTTAAGCTTAGCAATGAAATTCTCGTACAACCTTATTGCGGCAGCTCTCAACTTGAAACGAACCTTTAGCTCTTCTAATCTATTCCATAATTTATTTCTAGGAACTATATCGAAAGCCTTTCTAAAGTCCACAAATAAAAAAAAGAGATTGAATTTATCATTATGGCATTCCTCCACACTTATCCTAAGTGTAACGAGGTGTTCCGTTGTTGAGTGCTTCCTTCTAAAACATGCTTTCCCTTTAGCCCTCTTACCTTCACTTTGAAGCCATATGCTGATCTTCTTTTCCAAAATAATACCATATAACTTGGCTAAGAGAGGGCTAATCATAATTGTCTGATAATTAGAGGGGTTATTTGTATACCCACTTTTAAAAATAGGGATAATGAGGCTTTGATTCCAAGGTTTAGGGAACCATTTCTTGACTGCTTGATTGAAAATCTTGTGGATGTGAGGGATGATGACAGGACCTCCAATTTTTAAGATTTATGCCTGGTACCCTTCAATGTCCTTAGCTTTTCCATTTGCCAGACGCTTAACCCCAGAATCTATATCCTCTAAAGAGAAAACTTCTTCTGTTGTGAGCAGGGTTTCAAAGTTATATATGCCATTTGGGGATTCATAGATATTTTTAAGATAGAAATTCAGTTGTGTAAAGAAATTTTATTATTATATTTAGTTTTCTAGTTAGAATATCACTCCAAAATTTCTTAGGAGCCGCCTTAGAGAGGTGTAAGAGATTTTCTTGTCTTTTATGGATATACTGCAGTTTTTTTCCTTTTAGTTAGGGCTTTGTAAATTTTTATTTTGCCAATTTTAAGAGACTCATCAAGAGCTTCCTTAATTTCTCTCCTCGCACTTTTACAATCTTTATCATACCAAGGGTTGGTTTTGGTATTTATTTTATTACTTGAAACTTCAATTGAGAACTTGTTAATAGAATACGAGAGGGTTGTGGTAAAATTATGATAGGGGTCTTCTATGTTGTGTATACTTGATAAAGGAAGAAAATTAGTTTTTAACTCATTTAGAAAAAGATCATTTTTTTCTATCAAAGATCAAGTTTTTTTGGCTATCGGATCTCTATGCATGACAAAATTGAGTGTTACAATTAAAGGTCTATGAAAGGTCTATTATATGAGTCAGGCTCATGGTCATTTAAGATGTCAAAATTTATTATTTCATTGTATAAATGGATATCGGAAATAACATAGTCTACCACACTGCTACCAAGCCCATAGATATAGGTCATATGGTTAGAATCGGGCCACTTCTTTAAACCGTTGCAAATTATGAGATCTTGAGCACTACAGAGCTTGACTAACTTAGATCCAAACAAAATTTCCCCTAGATCTTCAGAGCTTCTTTTGTACCTTCCATCTAGAGTAAGGTCTTCATCTAACCAAAGAGAATTTGGGTTGGAAAGATTAATTAGAAGAATAGCTTGGTTGCTTGAAGTTCGAGCATTAAAGTCACCCATTAATATTATATTAACCTCATTCCTTAGACTCGAAATATCATTCTCTAAACCATTGTAGGGACAATTTTTATCTAAATTGTTTTTCTTATAGAAGTTAGAATTAATAGGGGAAAAATAACAGATTGCTATGTAGGTTTTTTTATCATTGATGTCAGTAATCTCTATCCAAATATATTGGTTGTAAGGGTTTTTTTATAAATACTGGCATGTGGGGAGATGTTCTTCTTAATGTAACATGCTATACCCCCAATACCTCTATGATATGATTGCTTATTCCATATTGACCATAGCACAAAGCCATCTATGTAAGGGACCTTAGATTCTTGGTGCTCCCAAGTTTCAACTAACAATATAATATCAACTTTGTTCGAAATCCAACTTATCTTGGGGCCTTTGTTCCATGGAAAGCCCCGATAGTTCTAAGAAAGAATCCAGATCTTGTTGAATTGCTATTTATTACTGTATTTTTTGTTTCGATCTCGAATAACGGCTTTTTTATTTCTGATTATTGCCCATTTTCCTTCCTTCCTAGCTTCTTTTACCTTTTGAACCTCCTTTCTTAATTCTGCTTGATCTTCTGGAATGAGATCTTCATTTATAAATATTCTCGTTCCTTTTAGACTTGAGGTTTTACTAAGTATGTCATACTTATGGTCAGTAGAGCTCACATTTATCCAGATCAGCCTTCCTTTATTCTCAATTAATTTTCCCAACCTTGTTGCTTCTGTGAGACATGCTATTTCAATTTGTAATCTATTATGTAGTTGTATATGGACTATGTCTAATGTATCCTTTTTTTCCTCCTCTTTCAAACCGAATATTACAAGGTTCAAGGCCCTTTTGTTATGCTCATGGTCTAATTCTATCATTTTTTTCATTTCCCCTTTAATGGGTTTGATATCTAATTTACCTTCCACATTATTTAGGGTGAGATTGTTTTTAACTTTTTCTTCTAGCACTTTAATCATGTCTTTCATTTTAATGCTTTCTAAAGTATCATCATCTCCTTGTTGGGATGTTTGGTTCTTATCTTCGCATTGTTTTTCTATTACCTGTAATCTAATCTCCATTGTCTCCATTTTATTCTTCAATAGTTTTATTTTATTTTCTAGTTGTTTTTGAATTTTGTCTTCAAAAGATGTAAATTTATTTTCCAACATGGCTTCTAAGTCTGTTTGTAGCTTAACTTATCTTTCTTCTCTATGTTTCTCTAATGACTATATATTCATAAAGACTCTATAGAGTAACTATGAAATCATGGTTTGCTCTCCAAACCTGGAATTTATATGAAACCATATTGGGATTCTTGGCGAGGAAATCATGTGGTATAATCACAATTGGATACTCACAAACACCGTAGAGGATTTACTGGAATTTATTGCATCTACATTATTTCTTTATAATGTTGATAATAAAAATTAAATTCTTCCTCCTTAATTAGATTGGCCATAGTTTAGGGAATGGGTTTTAGATCTGATTTCTGAGCAAATATTGAGATGACACACCACACACAAATGCTCATATGAAATTTACAATAAATCTAGCATTTTTTATAACACTTTCAGATTTCGGCTTTCACCATTTGATCCATATAACACATCCAAATACACAGGAAATCATGTGAGGAATGGGTAGGAGTATATAAATGTGACTTAACCAATAAAAAGCTACAAGAAGTATGTTTCTACAAGTTCATTTCTTGTTATTCCATAATATGTATTTGGCATATCCCCCACATTTCATACATGTATTCATACTTTTAAAGAGCATAAATATTAAAATTGCAAAGCAATGAAGGGTTATACACAGGAAATTTCATGCTCACAAGAAAAATATCGAAGGCATGAAGACTCATTTATATGGAATTTTTTAACAAAATGATATGGAGGTGGTCTTTTGAAGGTAATCCCTTCTTATTACTAATATAGGTTGTTGATATAAGCTAGCATTTATTAAAGTTTATTCATTACCCTACCCTACTTGAGAAAAACGAAGACCTATTCTCAAGTATAGGAGTACTTCCAGTCGATCCATGTGTGCAACATGATTAAAAATACACTCATATCTAAATATGAAAAATGTACCTTGATGGTCATTTTAATATGAGAATCATGTTGATCCATGTTAGATTTTTATCATGCAAGCTAGCATTATCTTAGGATCTTTAACTAAGAGAATAACATGCATAGCAATAAACACAAGAGATAAGAGACACAAAGAATTTTCCTCGGGGAAACCATAAAGGAGAAAACCCTGCAACTTCCTCAGAGATAGACTGAGCACCAATGGCAACAGTAAAACCCAAAAACATAAAGATGATCTCCATAGCTTCTCTCTCTCTCTCTCTCTCTCTCTCTCTCTCTCTCTCTCTCTCACTTGAGAGAACTACTTCTCTCTCCCTCATGCGCCCCAATGAGTGTGTGTGTGTGTGTGATAAATAGAGATGCTCACTCTCTATTTATATTCTTTCATTCACTTAATGTCCACTTTAACATGTCATCCCCACTTAACAATTACTTACTAGAGCCGACATCTCTAGTAGAGTCTAATAACCCTAGTGCCCCACAACTGTGGGGACTTTTCCCTCCGATCGACAAGGAGGGTTAACCTTGACACAAATGTGGGGACTATTGCCCTGACTTACAATGGAGGGTTAACCTTGATGACTTTACATGACTTGTTTACATTATTGAATCTCCCAATCAGAACATCGAGGCATGACATGACTCAATTACATTATAGATACTTCCCGGGATAAACATCTGGGTACAATACATAAGATATACAAGTGAATACATTCCTAAGTTACAAATACATCAACACTCCCTCTTAACTAGGAATGTATTCTCTCGATACAATTTATCATCACAAGTCTTCTTCTCTGTATCATCTGGATCATCATCAAGTCATCTTTGTCTTCAAGTCATCTTCATCTTCAATTCATCTTCGTCTTCAAGGCATCTTCATCTTTAAGTCATATTCATTGTCAATTCATCTTCATTGTCAATTCATCTTCATTGTCAAGTTATCTTCATCAAGTCTGGATCATCACTAGATCATCGAGTCTGGATCATCACTTGATCTGGATCGTCACTACTGGATCATCATCAAGTCTGGATCATCACTTGATCTAGGTCATCATAAAAGTTGGATCATCATTGAATCATCATCATCATTACTACTTCTGCTATCTCAATCAAATGGTGCTATCTATTCATTCTTCTCGTCACAGGAAGTTCTACAAAGCCAACCCTTTTTCATGCTGGTTGTAGGCCTAGCCTCCATGTAGGTATTCTTCAGCTCTTATATCTGACCCTAAGTCAGAATGTCCCACCCAACACTTACATCTAACCTCATCTTGTCAGAAAGGCATGCCCAACACTCACATCTGAACTCATCTTGTCAGAAAGGCCCAGCACTCAAATATGACCATGTGTAAACACATCGGGACAGAATGGCTCAACACTTATATCCAACCATATGCAAACACACCGCATTGAAAGGGCTCTACACTTACATCCGACCATGTGTGAACACACTGCATTGAAAGGGCTCTGCACTTACATCCGACCATGTTTGAACACACCGCATCAGAAGGGCTCTACACTTACATCCGACCATGTTCGAACACACCGCATCGGAAGGGCTCTCAGTCCCATATTGAGGATTCCTGGTAACTGATGAGGTGTCTCCATTATCCCAGAGAATGGAATCATCCCTTATATCTGATCAAGTGGTAACACATCCCTCAATCACATCAGAATGGCCCTACACTCATATATGATCATGTGAGACTACATCCCACAGTCATATCAGAATGGCCCTCGGTCCTAGATTGAGTATTCCTGGTAACTGACCAGGTGCCTCCATTTTCCCAAAGAATGGCATCTCAGCACCAAGCTGCGTATTCCTAGTTACTGACCAAGTGCCTCCATTCCAATAATGGCATTCAACACTTATATATGATAATGTAGGAACCAATCCTACAGTCACATCAGAATGGCTCAGCACTCACATCTGACATGGAAGGAACCAATCCTCTCACCATGACAGAATGGCTCAGCCCTTACATCTGACCATGGAAGGAACCTAATCCTCTCACCATGTTAGAATGGCTCTAGGACTCATCACTTCCTCTTGGAGGGAACCTCGATCTGGAGAACACCAAGCTTCTCCCTGAAGTACTCAAACTTCACTTTGGCCATTTCTAACATATAATCACATCAGGGCTGATTACGTTCAAGGATAACTTGCGAGCTTCGCCAGGACTGATTACATCCAAGGACAACCTACATGTCTGTTTACATCTGAGCAACCTATGAGCTTCTCTAGGATTTATGCTCAGACAACCTGTCTCACCGACTATTCTAGAACCATGGGGGATTCACTTGTTGACCAATATACTATAATGTTAGTTCATATTGTGGGTTTTAAAATTATCAAAAATTGAACCAATATATTGCAGGTATTGGGGGGATGAGGGGTTTAAGGTGGGGCTGGGTAGGGTGGTTTATAAGGATTGAGCTATAAAAAGGGGTGGGGAGGAGGTTTTAAGTATTGGGAGGGGGTTTCAACAAAAAGAGTTAGGGTCAATATCTCAATAAATTAAGGGTATTCTTTAATATCCCACGATCGCAGGTGCTATGTGAGAGGTTCACTAAGTGAAGTCCCCCGTGGCTAGAACTCCCTCTTTCGAGAGATCTAGATCTGGATCACATACTGGAGCTTCACTGCTCCTCTCTTCATCATACAGAAATGCAAGTCAAATCAAGCAAATCAAATAATAGTTTTCAAAAGAAACATACTACCTCCCAAATAGCAAGTGGCAACATATTTTGCCTCAGTTGTACTCAGTTCTATGCAGGACTCCATCCTACCAAACCAAGAGATCACCCTTGATCCCATATTGAAGTAGCACCTCGAAGTGCTCTTCCTATCAATGGCACTTCCTGCCCAATACGAATCCACATAACCCAGCTCCAATTTAATCTTATGATTCACTTCATACTTGAGCCCATAATCAACTGTACCCTTCATGTACCTCACTGCATGATTTGCAACCATCAGGTGAACATGTCTCAATGTGTTCACAGCAAAGCAAATATCTGGTCTCATATTTGTCAGGTACATCAAGGAATAAATCATCTGATGATACATCGTGGCATCAACCGAATCTGATGAAGAAATTATCAATACTTCAGGTTCGATGCCATAGGTGTGGTCATGGCCTTACAGTCCATCATCCTGAACCTCTTCAAGATATCTATTGCATACTTCCCTTGTCCACACTTCCATGCCTAGAACGTAGTGCATCATTCCCAAGTCCTTTATCTCGAACTCAGCAGCAAGTCTTCTTCTTGCAAATTTAATGAGTTCCTCTTTTCTGTTAGGAACAAGTCATCGACATTTAACAAGACCATCAATGGTCTTCCGCCTTCAACCTTGAAGCAAAGGTTGGAATCCTCTTTACTCTCAGTAAAGCCTAGAGTCATTAGTAATCTATCCATCTTGTCGTACCATTTCAAACCTCAGGATCTTCTGCAGTCACTCCCTCTGAAGTGGAGCATCATTCTCCCTCTGTCTTTTGTACTCTATTATGTACCGGAGTGACAAGTAGCTTCCTCTGGTACTAATATTCTATGTATCCATCTAGGATCATTGAATACCAAGATCCTCTATCTTGAAATTTTTCAAAAGTTCTTCTTGCACCCATTTGTGAGCTTATCATCCTCTATAGACTTTCATCTTCAACCTTGTAACAAAGGTTCAAGTCTTCATCAAGCTCCTCATGTATTTTTTATCCCATGGGTGTCTTCTGAGCTCGTACAAGGCCTTCTTTCATTTGCACACATGATTCTACCTATCATGTGTCTCAACTCCCACTGGCTACAAATGTCTCTTCGTAGTCTATGCCTTCTTTTTGTGAGAAGCTTCGTGCTACGAATCTTGCCTTGCATCCCACGATGTTACCATCTACTGCACGATGGAACTATGAGCTTCCCTTCATGTATCGATATTGCATCCGAGACATCATTCTTATTGAACTGGTATTCCCTTTCTTCTTGGTTACTTCTTCATGGCTGGAAGGTTCTGCATCAATGATGTCGCTGCATTCGTCATATTATTCTTCATCTTGAACTGTTGTTACTTGTTCTTCGGAACAAGTCTCATCCTTCTTTACTTGTAGGTGATTGTACGCGATCTTTCCTACAAGTCAAATACATTTTTATGGTTAGAAACCTTTCATCGGGCATATTCATAATGGAAAATTCTTATGCATAAATATATGATCATGAAACTATTTTAGCCAATACAACATTCATCCATATCTCATGGAAACTTTCTAGATGTCTTCCATCTCTACCAGGACAACATTGAGATTGTGCACTAATCCAATATGTCATCGAAGAGGTTTCATTCTAGATAAGTAGCAATGGAGATTTGTATAGCACCATGAGCTACTTACCCATCACATGCATATTAGTAGTATACTGTCATTAATGCAAACATTCTATCATGCATAATACATCAACTGAATATAAACAAATTGCATAACAAAAAGAATATCATGAAATGGAAATTGAATACTTATCTTTATTTGTTTCGTGGGTAGACTCCTTCTTGATCCTTTCGCTTCATCATCTTCTTCATTCATGACTTCATCATTTCTTATCCAAATCCTGAATATGGATAAGAGGTTCTTCAAGAATTGAATCCTTTGTATTTCCTCATCGCTTGAGGGATCTTCTTTGGATGGTTAGAGCTTGATACTTAGTTGCTCCCATTTTCTCTTTTCTTATTATGAGTCGAGCTTCTTTTTCTTGTGCACTCTTCCCAAAGTCTACTGAAAGTAATCACTTTCTTTAGGCACACATTCCTCGAATGAATGAATCCCATGATCCTGGGAGGCCATTCAAGGTGGTTATCACCACTTCTTCATTCTCCACTTCTTCTTCTACCACTTCAAGTTGTTCTTTGATTTGAGAGACCCTTGTAAAGTATGACTGTATGGTCTCTACATTCTGGATCTTCACATTCTTCAACTGGTTTCTTAAGGTCATATTCTAATTTATGTTCTTCCCTTCAAATAGCTTGTTCAAGGAATCAAACATCTTCGGTCTATTTAGGGAAGAAACTTGTGGTACAAGTTGATCCGTGATTGAATCAGTAATGATCTTCTTGGCCTTGACCAAGTTCTTCTTGTGTAAGGATTTAGCCTCATCTCCCTCTGGGACTAGAACCTCTCTACTTATGTAGGTGTCTAATTCATTTTCTTCAGAGAGATCATATACTTCCATGCTTGGAATTTGTCAACTTCACCAAGCTTAGATGTGATAGATCACTTTGAAATGAGAACCTCAAATGAAAATAGCAAAGGATTAGATCTTACCGATTTGAGGTGTTCGTCCTGGTTCTAGAGCTTGCTGATATAGGGTTTGTCAGAGAAACCCTAATTTCCAAAACTTGGAATCTTTCATATTTGATTGGATATAAATATATACATCTTCAAGGAAAACTATCCATTGTACTCCTTTTTCTGAAAACAGTGGAGGGAAGCTCCCGGAACAAGAAGCCCTAGTTTTCCAATTTCTTCTGCAGAAATTCCTGATACTGTTTCTGTAGTATCTCCATAATTACTACTCCTCTGTGTCTAAAACTTCACACTAAGGTATCCTCACCTGTCCCTATTCCAACACCACATATTTCATTAGAATTGGTTTCACCAATCGGGACTTATGAGCGTTTTCCCAAGGTGACCTGTTTTAGGACTGTTCAACGTAGCGAAGTTGTACGGACTTCCACGTGTCGTTGTTTCCTATTCTAATTCTGAAAATTGGACCACAGAAATTAAAGTTTGTGCCCTTCCTAGAACATCTTTATAAATTTAATTTTGACCTGAAAGTTGTAGCCCTAGATATAGAAATTCTCCCAAGGTGTCCTGTTTAGGGATGAATCCTGGAAGAGGCTGGAACCCTAACTGGGTGGGATCATATCTCCTAGAATATAGAGAATCTAAGGATGAAATTTGGACACAGTGTAAAGCAGGGTTTTATCTTCAGTCGATGAAATTTTTAGCTCCTAAGCCTTCTCCAATCCCGAGATATAGCGAATGTACCAAAACGTACCAGTTTTAGTATTTTAGGGTTTTTTCGGCCCGGGGTCAAACTAGGGTTTGAATTTCCTAGAGTTATACCCAACCAAAAACCTCGACCTAGGTATCTAAACTTCAATTTTGATGAGGATAAAAATCCTATGCTGGGCTCACTCAAAATTCCTCTTTTATAAGAAGCCCTAATTTCTCGCACCAAAAATTCAAAATGTCCGAAATCGAATTCTGTTTGGACTGAAAGATGCGCCCTTCAATGGAGAGTCATCCTAGCATACTTTTGCTGATGGATTGTGGAGAGAGATTCAAAATTAAGAATCCCTGGCTTCTGCAACTGTATAGTGTCTTATTCTCAGGTTAGCTCTGATACCATGTTATATTTTTATCATTCAAGCTAGCATTATCTTAGGATCTTTAACTGAGAGAGTAACATGCACAGCAATAAACACAAAAGACAAGAGACACAAAGAATTTTCCTCGAGGAAACGATAAAAAAGAAAACCCCATAACTTCCTCAGAGATAGAATGAGCACCAATGGCAGTAGTAAAACCCGAAAACATAAAGATGATCTCCACAGCTTCTCTCTCTCTCTCTCTCACTTGAGAGAACTACTTCTCTCTCACTCATGCGCCCCAATGAGTGAGTGTGTGTGTGATAAATAGAGAGGCTCACTCTCTATTTATATTCTTTCATTCACTTAATTTCCACTTTAACATGTCGACCCCACTTAACATTTACTTACTATAGCCGACATCTCTAGGAGAGTCTAATAACCCTAGTGCCCCACAACTGTGGGGACTTTTCCCTCCAATCAACAAGGAGGGTTAACCTCGACACAAATGTGGGGACTATTGCCCCGACTTACAATGGAGGGTTAACCTCAATGACATTACATGACTTGTTTACATTATTGAATCTCCCAATCGAAACATCGGGGCATGAGATGACTCAATTACATTATAGATACTTCCCGGAATAAACATCGGGGTACAATACAGAAGATATACAAGTGAATACATTCCGAAGTTACAAATACATCAACAATCCACTTGATTTAATGTCGAGAAACGTTGAAGAAGGAACTGGTGCTTTGGCTGGATGACTGTTTGGAACCAGTTTTCAACGTAGTCACTACTCACTTGGTTTTCTTCTTCATCATCACTGCTTTGTAGGTCCTCCTTTGTCATGCCCTTTGGATCTTCAATCATTTGGATTTTGCACAAAGTATCCAAGCAAAAATTACCAAGAGACTCTTCAACCTCAGGTTCCCATGATTTCTCTCCATTGAATACTTTCCATGATTCTTTGGTATTCTCTTGTTGTTTTTCATGGAATTCTTATTCTTTAATCACTTCTTGGAGTGTAGATATTCTCTCTACTTCTGTTAATATTTTATCTTCTTGTGAGGGAGAGATTTTGGCTGCAGCGAGGATCTGAGAAAGCTCTTGGAGGAACATCTTCCTTTTCCCAACAATTCTCGGGCATGATTGAATTCCCTTTAATGGATGATAGTCACTATCTTGCACATGGATTAGTGTAGAGAGAGAATTTTTTTTTGAATTAAATACTTCAAATCCTATGAAAAATAAAATTCGAAGAAAAGCATGTAATCAAGCACTCCATGCGACCAAGAATTTGTTATCACCAAGTTATCTATTGACATGAAGTTATCCTCTTATTCCATGCATCAAAGTAAAATTAAAGAAAAAGAAAAAAAATATACTAATGCATAAAATAGAAAGAGCTAAAAATGAAATTTACCAATGCATCAATTCACCCTGTGTCGCATCTGATAAATCCAATGGAGCAGTGTACCCACTGAAGCAGGTTGTCCTGTAGGTTCTTACACCTCATCTTATCGAATTGTCTCCTTGTGTTTTAGGATCTGGACAATCTATTAGAAAATATGATCTACAAACATAAATTTTGTTAAAATTTCAAAAAAACAATCAAATTCTTACAAGAAAGTAAACATCAGCTAAGCCTTAGTTCTTTGACATCTCCTCGGCAATGGCGCGAAAATGTTGGGAAAAGTAATTGCTTAATTTTACCTTACATAAATTATCAATCATGTCTATTCGTAAGCTTGTCAGGTGTCATGCAAATATATGCAAAAATAGGAATCAATTTATCACACTTACTAAACTACTCAAAACATCTTGTAAACATATTGGATAAATCCATTGTGTGTATACTAATCGATCACCCTTCAAGTTTTAGTACTTATGAATTAGGATCTTGGTTAATATTATCACAATGTCCATATAACAGTCTCATCTTAATGCTCAAAAGATACAAACAATAAATAAATCATACTACAACTCTTCAAAATTTATGAGCAGATTGTATGAAGTCACCTTTTATATACCTGAAAACTAGTCTCTGAATCAAACAAGGATCTTTCAATAGTTGTTAGTATTATCAAAATGTTCAGAAAAAATTATGCTTCTATAACATATTGAAGAGGTGCATAAAACCATATTGTTCATGAAAGTAAACCAAATAGATGAAATATCATAGGTCTAGGTCCTATTTCTGTTATATTAACATATAGAATTCTAAGGTTTATGATATTTCAGCCACTGTGGGACACCAAGCACATGCGGATCCTCTTAAAGTTATGAAGACTAATCAACACACTTTCATGGAAATTAAAATACTGAAATAAATAATTGAAATTTCAGAAAACTATTTAAAGGAATTGGATCTACTCTAATTGTACAAACGTAAATGAAACTACTAAAAGAATTAAATCTGAGCAGTCATCTAATTCCTTCTATGGATCTAATTGTACTGAAAATTTGAAACACCAAAATGAATCTACAACTCATGGACCAATATTGAAATAAATATGAAACAAAATTATGAAATCATAAACCAAACATTAAAGGAATAAATATGCAATGGAATTCAAAGACAAAACCACACACTCAAAAATGAAAGCTATGGTATATTTCTACAAGTGAAACTCAAAACAGGGGAGCCTCTTTCCTGAGTGCATTATAGGAAGAAGCGTACTCACAAATGAACCAACAAGATGTTTGTATTAATAAAAATATTTTTACATAAATTCTTTTTCCATCCCTCATACAATAGAAAGATTATATTTTATATGTTTTGGTTACAAAGAACAGATACGAAATACATGAATCTCCAAAGTCTAAAGATAAATAATACCCAACTTGTGAAGGCATGCATAGAAAATGCAATCATGACAAAATATCTCACGTTGATTCCTTCATGATTTCATGATTTGGTAACATGACATTATGGAAAAGCATTTAAATCTCATATTGTGCTAGCTAATTTCATATGCTTGGATTGACTGAAGGATGTTGCATCAAATTGTGATAGGTATTCCCAAAATCGTGTTGTACAAAATCTCAAAATACTAGTTTTAGAGATCATGTTAAATCACCCATCAATTCGTTGTTTTTCGAGGAGTTCCTAAAAGGTCGTCTAAATGACCCCATCCTGAGAAAAACCCATGTTTTACATTTTTTTATTCATCTTCATTTGGTCAGAAGAAACGTGAAAAGTTGACCCAGAAAACGGCCATTTCCATAATTATGGTATCCTGTAATGTTGAAAGATGGAGTCACTAAATACCAAACTACCTGGTTCTAGTAACACATATAGGATTCCAATAGCATGATAGTACATGTGGTTTTAAAATAACATAGAAAGTGTTGCAAGTCCACAATATAATTAGATAAACCATCTTAAGCTTGAAATGAGTAATAAACATAGATAATTATACAAAATTAGGGACAATTACCTTGTATGATATGATATCAATTGAACCACTCAGAATGCAAGGAAAATTTGAAAAGGACGGGGAATATGTAGCAAAATAAAGTAGTATCAAAGGGTATAACATCTCCTGATCAAGTCCAAAATTGATCAAAATCGAGGCCCAACAACCTTCAAGGTAAGACAACTCCTTGCAGTCGGTCAATTCACCATGCTAATCCTGTTACCAAAATTGCACCAAATATTTTTGTTTAGAATGAAGGAGAAGTTAAGTAAAACTCCTCCACAAACATATACTAAAGAAGTCATTGACCTAGAAAAAGAACATCCTACAGAAGTTGTCAATCCAACCCCAGTTACTTTAGATCCCCGACAATTTTATTATCCTCAAGATGCTCAAGTTATCAATGACAATGTTAATACCCAGTCATCTCCAGTTATTAAAGTATAAAATGCTCCTAGTGAAAAGGGTGTCACTATTCAAAATTTTCCTAGTTCACCTCACATTTCACAATCTCTTCCCACTCCTTCTAAATCAAATGATCATAAAATCAACCCTAATGGTACTTCCTTCGACCCTCATACCAGGTTAGGACCTATGGATGATAATACTTCTTAGCAACCACTAACTTCCCAACAATTGACTAAATGTGATACCTCTATTGTTCCCCCTTTAAAATCACAGTATCCTCTTCCTACTCAAACTACTCAATCTCATGTTGATAATTTATCAATAATGTCTAAAGTTCAAACCAATTTTCTAGAGTTTACTCATTTAATCCCTTCTACACATGACCAATCATTTCCCATTATTAGCACTACAGATCTTCTAACTTCCACAATCGAACAATCAATAGATTTTGGTGAAGGAGTTGTAGTAGTCTTATGGGATTATTGTTTTAATAAGAAACAAAAGGAAATAATGAGAAGGGGCTCCAAGAGAAGCATAGAAGGACAAGTTCTCACTTAACCAGTTTCTAGTCAGATCATTTGGAAACCATCATCGTATGATCCTTAGAGTGGGTTTATATAAGTGGTTGCAACTATGGGGGCCTTTGCAGGAGCCAGTTATGACTTTGTATCTATTTTGAGTAAAGCATTAGAGGAAGAAAAGGAAAAGAATGCGAGGATACATAATGAAAAAAAAACTTTACAAGAAAATCTAATTAAGAAAATGGAACAACTCAAGCCTCAACACGGTTTGTAATTAAGAGACTTACGATACCATATTCAACATTTTTCACAACATAAATACATTGCAAAAGCAAAATTTATTCAACAAGCTACTGATATTGCTGATATCAAAACACAAATGGAAGAAAATAAAGAGTACAATACTTCTTCTACATTTTTCAAATTTACCACACAGGACTTCAAATATGAAGTTATTTTATGCAATGAGAGTTTGAGAAATACTCAGGTATCATTATTTTAGGTACTGAATGTTAGGGTTAACCTTGACTTGGGAATGAGTAAAATGGTTTAGGTATCAACAAGTATTTTTGGGCCCATGGTATTAACCCATGGTATTACATGTACGAAATCCTTTATAAGAATTGAGGAGGCTCCATTGTAAAGGGGCCTGGAGGTGAGTGGTGGCTAGCTCACTTGGCCCGGCTTGGCTAGTTTAGCTTAAGGGAGATAATAGATCTATTACGGTGGTTTTTCCCAGTTTTGGGTTTTCCACGTAAACATTGTGTGTCTATATTTAATGGTTACTTGTCTAATTGTATTTCTCTTGCAAGTTATTATATTTTAAATGCTCATTAAATCCTAATACTTAATGAAGTACAAGTTGGTTTTAATGCTTTTGAACATATCATATCTCCTTGATGATCATGTAGATAGGAGGAATAAGGTTGATTCAGCTTATGAACAATTATACAAATGGCATAAACACATAAACAATGCTCATCGGGATCTTCCTTATCTAGATTCCATGATGATTATGAGAGTCTGATTATCAATAAATTCTTGGGAACTTTCTTGTGATAATGTAGATCATATGATCGAGAAGGATCAGAAAATCTATGTCAGGAAGTGGATGCGTATGGATGATTACATGGAAACTTTGGGTATGCCTACCTTTGGTGAAGTAACAAACTCAGTTTCAACTAACTTGAAGATAGGTGAAGTGGAATAACAAAGAGATGAATCAGTCAATATGATCCAAAATATTATTCCATTAGATATGTCTGTGTTCATGTTGTTTATAAATACACCAACTCAACTCATCGTTACCTTACATAGATTTTTAGACAGTTGGTTGAATATTTGGTTCAACAAGCTCATATATTTTCTAGGTAAAGCACAACTGCAGCTAAATAACGCCAATTACTCATATATTACCGAAATGTGGGATGTAAATGCTAAATGGAAATATTTTGTTACTAATTTTGGGTAGGTAGGTAGTAGTTGTGTGTGATGTGCATTGTAGCTTCTCCTAATTTTGTGGATCTAGTATTGTATTTATTGGACCTTTTCGGTGAAAATGGGGGGAGGAGATATGTTGTAGAATTGCTGGTGGAATTTCTTGTACCAAAACCTGTGTGAAGTCTCTATCTTTCTAAAGAACCAAGTATATAATTTTTGCAGACTGGGTAATGTCAGATGGACGAATTTTTGCATGTGATGATTCAACTATCTTTATATAAAGTTTTCTTTGTTGCTTGGTGTCCTTTATTTAGTATTGTATTAATTAATCTCAAATGTTAAAGATTCCAGGGGGTATTAATTATTTTAGATTTATCTATTGTGTTGAACTCATATTTTTGAGTCTCATGAATTTTTTGAGATGCTTCATTTATGGTATTTTTTCCTTTGTGGATTTTGCTACATGATGAGACACTAATTCTAGGTTAGATTTTTGTGAGTAGCAGATGATTTTTCAATCAAAAACAATATTTATATTTAATTGGTTCTCAATATTATCATAATCAATAATATAATTAGGTGCTACTCTTTAACCAATATCCCAGTAGTTTTCCCTACTAGGATTCATTAACCCCAAATCGACCTATTTACCTTAAGAAACATTTTTTTTCTCTTTGATTTTGAAAAAAACTTTCATAAAACATAACCTAAGTCTCCTTTAGGAGAGAAAACCTACAAAGATAATGGAGGCTTAAATCAGTTGGAATTGGTCATACCAAATGACTTAGAAATAGGAGAATTCATGTAGGGATTTTTTGAAGTTATCAGATCGAATCACTTTCCTTGCGTATACAATCAAAACATATTTCAGCTTCAACAAATGGTGCTAGAAGGAGGGCCATAACAAATCAATGGCTTCAAGGCATAAAATGAAAAATCCTCCTCGTTCCCTGATTGCTGCTAGCAGTAGTTCAAACCCACAAGTCACATCCACTGCTACTACAACTTTGCAACCCAAATCCATTTCAACTCCACTCTCCCTATCCACAAATCTCATAGGAATTCACCACTATGTTTCATAGTGGAGAACACTTAGCATGTTTTAGAGAGATCACAAGAAAGAATTACCAAAACCCAAGAAATTCATGAATGACTGAACCATTATTTTAGGGATTCTATTCTAGGTACCGAATGGTATGCTATGAGATTAGAAACCACTTTTGAACCACAATATTTTCCTCAATTTGATGCCCTAGTTCAATCATTGCATGAGATTTTAACGAGACAATATGATTCTGACTTCACCACAAATCCCATTTTTTATTTGTTCAAAAATATTCCATCTTCACTCAATCCAGAGTTTACTCCAGAAGTAGGAGGACCGGTCCAACCACCATCACCACATTACTTTCCACCCAGTACTCCTCGTGGGGGTAACTGTGACAAAAGTTCTTCTAAACACCATACCGATATCTCATCGGAATATTTTGAGGAAGAAGAAAATAATCAATGAATGGATCATAATCTAAACATTCCATGGCTCCATCAAGATGTTGTATCAGTTCCTGGTGTACAATATATACGACCAAAAAACCTTGAAAATTTCTACCTAAATTTGATCCTGATGATCAGTCAATGATAACATCAAGAAGTTTATGCTATAAATGCACTTGTGTAACGTAATACATGAATACGTAGTGTGTCAGTTGTTTCCTTATACCTTTGAGGGTAAATCCTCCACTTGGTATTTTTCTTTACAACCCTAAACTATACATTCATGGAACCAATTTGACAAACTATTTTCGGAAAAAAATGGAGATGATAAAACACCAGAGGACCTAGTAATGGAGTTGTCTACTATGAAAATGGATAATAGGGAACGAGTTAAAGATCTTAATCAAAGGTTTTCAAAGTCTAAAAACAAAATACATGTTGAATCCATGCCAGTTGAGACTCTTCCTGTGGAATATTATATAAAATCCATTCCAATTCCTTTATCCATGTGGGTGAAAAGATCACAAAAACCAACTCTACAAGAAGCTTTCGATGAGGACATCTTGGTAGAAAGGACATGTTAATATTGAAATATATCCTAGATTTTAACATCGATCAACCTAGTATTTATCAGAGGAAAACTAATCCCATAGCTAAAACTAATCCCCCAAATAAAGAACAAAATGCATTTGATCTTGAAAACCTTCAAAAGGTTTTACATGAAGTGTCTAATGAAGTAGTAGACCTCAATAAAAACACAAACGAAGGCCCATCCAACATAGGAGGCTATTTTAGAAACCCTTATAGGAGGCCTTATCAACAACCTCTTAATCAGCAAATACCTCCTTATGAGGGAATGAACATGGATGATGTAGTCTCTATACTTAGATCGTTTCTTACAGGACCACAACCTCCATCTAAAAACACAAATAATAATTTCACTGAAGATACTGAAGAAAATGACAATGGCCAAGAAGATTCAAATACTTAATATGTTAATCACTTTTTAGAACTTGCTGTGAATAATGAAGAAGATGATTCAGAAACAATCTATGTAGTTCAGCAACCCTATAACACTCATGGGAAATGGGGGAAAACAAATGATATTCCTTCTACTTCTAACTCTGCTAAAAACCCATATGTAGCTACCAAAATCAGTTCCCATAAAGACACACTTTTCACCTTGATTATGATCCAGTGGAAGAATTTAAAAGATGCAAATATAATATCTCTCTCTTTGAATTGTTGAAAGTTCCTGAGATCAAGAATAAACTTTAAGTTGTCTGACTCCTGTAAAGTAGAGAACTATTGAATACAATATATAAGAAAATAATTTTCAAGATAGAACTAAACAATCTCCTATCCCATCTTCTATTGGGAAAAAACTAAAGTCACCACCTTTATTATTATCATTTGAAATTTTCAATAGAAATGTCCATAACTATATAGTAGATTCGGGTGCATCTTCAAATGTATTGTCATTGTCTGTCTATCAAAAACTTAATGCAAAAATACAACCTTCACCGATATAGATAGAGTAATTAGATAGATCCAGAGTAAAACTTATAGGAGAATTGAATTTTCTCTTTGTCATACTCTCCTCATACCCTAGGATCCATCAAACCATTGATGTCGTTGTTATTGATATTCATGGAGTATATGGGATGTGGTTGAATTGTGATTGGTCTTAGAAACTTCAAGGTTATTTTGCAACTGACTGGTCACATTTGTGGCTTCCATATGATGATAAACCTAATAAAATTAGAGTTGAAATACATCCCTATATCAGACAAACTATTATTGATCTTGTCGATCCTGGTGAGGCTTCCTTACCACTGAATTCCAATTTAGGTAATTACACCATGGACACATTTTTTGGAGATATACCTACTAGCATATCCCCTTTTGCCCAATCTGAAAATCAGTCAGAAGTAATGAACTTTTCCAAGATTGAATCTTTTAAGTCTATATTACATAATGCCTATAATGTAAATACCAATTTTAGGTTTTAGAAAAAACTTGTTGGACTTTTTTTTTATGGTTCCAAATCCAAACATGGAGCTGGAGCTGGTTGTTTTTTAAATAATCCAATGGGAAATAAAACTATGATGGCTTGTTGTTTAGAATTTGAATGTACAAATAATGTGGCTGAATATGAGCCATTAATTCAAGGTTTAAAAAATAAATTGATTTAAAAGCCAAGGTTATCAAAAAATTTGGTGACTCGCAGATAGTTGTTCAACAAATAAGGAACACAATTCATTGTGTTTCCAAACATTTAAAAATTTATCAAAGAGAGGCATGGGACTTAATTAACCATTTTGAATCCTTTAACATAAACTCTACTCTAAGATCACAAAAATTCAATGTAGACTTGTGGCTAATGTCGTTTCTAAAGTAATGCTTGCAAAAGGTTTTGCACCTGTCACATTTTCTATTGAATTATTGTACAGACCTTCAATCCCCGATAACCTCACAAACTAGAAAAAAAATTATGATGATCAAGAAATTTTAAATTTTCTCATGACTCAGGACACTTTTAAGGACATTGTTATTGATGAAGATACTCATGATCAATCACTATTAGAAATTCAAACCCCTTCAGAGTCATAAACACCCACTTCCTTAATTCCTAGAACAATAATCATACTTGAAATTTTTTATGATTTACATGATAAAATCAAATGGGTAACTAATTGTAAAACTAATAACACCTATATGAATTATCAAATGGTAAATTTGGGAATTGAACAAAATCCTCAGAATATCAGCTTAGGTAGAGAATGCACACATGAGGAAAGAGTTGCTTTTATAAAGTTATTTAAAGAATATAAAGATGCTTTTGAATGGACATACAATGATTTGAAAATTATTGACACTAACATCATGCAGCACAACATACCTATGAAACCTGATATTAATCCTTATAAACAAAAACTCAGGAAAATGCATCCCAACTTAGATCCATTTGTTAAAAAGAATTGGATAAAATTTTATTTGCTAGGATCTTTTTTTTCGGTTTGACGCACTTAATGGGTGGCCAATTTAGTCCTTGTGCATATAAAGAATGGATAAATTTGTCTCTATGTTGATTTCTGGAACCTCAACAGAGCTTCATAAAAGGATAATTACCTTGTACCCTCTATGGAACACATTTTACAAAGGTATCAATATTTGAAATGTTTTCGTTATTAGATGACTTCTCTGGTTACAACCATGTTTTAGTATCCCATTCTAACCAACTCTAAACAAACTTCAAAACAACATGGGGCACTTTTGAATGTCGTAAGGTGTCGTTTGGATTAATAAATTCAGGAGCTAATTTTTAGAAAGCAATGGACATCGTATTTAGAGGTTTGATCCAAAATTCTATTTTGGTCTATTTCGATGACGTTACCATTTTTTTAAAAAGGAGACAAGACCATCTATCACAATTGAGACAGGTATTGAAACGATGTAGAAGATATGGTATCTCGTTCAATTGAAAAAGAATCGATCGTTGTTGTTAATGAAGGTAAGTTACTCGAGTTCATAGTATCTAAACATGGAATAATGATCGGCACTAAATGAAATCAAGTAATATCTCAAATAAATTTTCCTTGCTCAAAAGTTCATGCAATCATTTTTAGGGAAAATAAAGTTTGTAACAAGAATCGTTCCTAGTTTTTCCCAAATTGTGAAATCCTTACAAGATATTATTGAAAAAAATATGGTATTCCAATGGAATGAAGACCATAAACAATCTTTTTTGTAAAATTAGGGAAGCTCCCCCGCCCTAATGTCTCCTGATTTTTCAAAGGATTTTATTGTATACACATTTTCTTCTGACATTTTGTATGCTACAGTCCTAGAACAACATAAGTTTGAAGGTGACGAGATACCCATATATTTCATGAGCTTTATCTTAAAGGGATCTAATCTAAATCATCCATAGTTTGATAAGCAAACTTCTGCAGTCTACAAAGGATTCAAACATTTTAGACCCTATCTCTTGAAATCTCGAAGTAAAGTGATAGTTCATTTTTTAGCAGTTAGGAATATATTAATTCAGAAAGACTTAGGAGAGAAACCCACTCACTGGATGATTACATTACAAGAATATGATATGGAGATTCGAATGGATAAATTATTCGTGGACAAGGATTATGTAAGTTGGCGGCTCAATCAGCTGGTTCACAAAATAATGAAGTAGAATGGTACAATGAAGAGAACACACAGAATTTGAGCCCAAAATCTGACGGCTACCATGTCTGAAATTCAACAATAACCTGTCGGGTATTCGACAACCTCAATTTTTTTTGTCGTCGGTGGCATAACGTCAGAAATTCGACAACAATCCAATACTCGTTGATTTTTCAACATACTAAGCCGAAATATTTCACCACAGAGGTCGTCGAATTTCCTACGGCAAGGTCGTTGAATTTCCTATGGCAATGTCGTCGAATATCCTACGGCAAGGCCGTCGAATTTCCTACGACAAGGTCGTTGAATATCCTACGGCAAGGTCGTCGAATTTCCTACGGCAATGTCGTCAAATTTCCTACGGCAAGGCCGTCGAATATCCTATGGCAAGGTCATCAAATATCCTACAGCAAGGTCGTCGAATTTCCTACGGCAAGGTCGTCGAATTTCCTATGACTATGTAGTCGGACGAGGGCCCCAGGATGTCGAAAATGCGACGACAATCTACCGTCGGAGCCATAGCATCATCGTCAGATTGGAATGAAATACGACAACAGCTGCTAGGCATTGAACGTTGGATAACCGACGGGGTACTGTATATTAATAAAAAAATATTAACCGTTAGGAAACACATGTTCTTAACCGTTAGGCCCTTGAGTGTGCAAACCATATATGACCCCCCAGGAGTTGAACTCAAGACCACCATTGGCTACTAGTACTGAATCCCATGGACATCACATGCAAAATCTTGAGTTGTCAGAGGCATATTTCTAAATGACTTCTTGTCTGAACTTATTTGCATAATTTTATCAGCTTCAAAATTTCCAATGCAATTGATATCATAAATATACTAGGGTAAAGGAGAATTAGTCTTGACAATTGCATTAAGCTTGAGCTCTCCAAGCCACACTTGCCAATGAAAATAGGCACTTTGTTGTCTGTATTAAATTTAAACAATATGACAACATGAAAATCAAGACTCGGAATCACCATTAGTAATCAGTGTAATCACCACCCACAAACCATAAGCATCATAGATATTTTATCATTAGCCTTGCTTTAGTTACAGTGACGATCTTGCAGCTAATTTCATTAAAATCCTTTAGTAGTTTCTTTACAATTCTATGTTTTTTAAAGTAATTTTTAGCAATCAATCCTTTTAACTCATCTCACACAGTCTTTCATCGTGACAGTGTCAAAACTTTTCTATGTAAGGTGGCATCAAAATAACAATTACCAAAATTGATAAGATTGAAAACAGAAATAAAAGAGCATAAACTATGCTCATCCATTGTTTTGGAACACAACATTCACTGCATGGTTAAAATACTTCTCTTAACTTAGGTAGGAGAAAAACATCTTTATATACTATGGCTTAGCCAGAAAACATGTAAATAAGAGGTAACTGGACTTGGAACTTACTCCATTACTATATATACATTTGAATTATCTTCATATGCTTCACGAAATTTCACCAAGTATGGTGTTCTTTCAATGCTCTGAGAAGTTTTACCTCACACCAAACATCCTCAATGGAAATGGTTGTAGTTATATGTTCAACAAAATTGGATGGGAGCTCCCTTCTGCACAAAGTCCACGAGAGGATTGTCCTCAAGGATAAGACTGTATTCAGTCCCATCTACATCCTAGTTATCCACACTTGCTCTCACCCCCAGGAACATTTTGAAGCCTACATGTTAAAATGAAATAATTGTATCATGATTCATAAATTATAATTACTTAGAGGAGCAGACACAAAAAATTGCATGCAACAAAAATAAAAACATGATATACATTTCACAATATTCAAGGTAAATCAAGAAAGTTGAGAACAAATTTTATGTGTCAATCGAATTGCTTGTCAAAAAGTAAGAGATAAGTTATCGAACATTGTTAACTACAGATAGAGGAATAGGAAATGAGAAATTAATTCACTTTGTATGAGGATAACTGCAAGTCAACCACTTGTTCATAGGTGCAATCTCAAGGAATCTGTGAAGTAGGGCTCCACTGATCCAAAGCAGGAATCCATGCCATAGTATCATTACAAGAAGTATAGAGGGTTCATACAACATCACAATATCATGGTTTTAGATCCTCCAAGGCAACAATATCTTATAGTCAGTCAGAGAAAAAATATTGGGAATGCATTACACATAGAAGAATTGGTGAACGATAATAACAAATATTCTTCATTGTATGCCTAAATCCTTGACTGTAACACACTCATGTGCTCATGTAATGGGAGAAGGGATTGGCACATGATGCAGGAGGAGGACTCAGTAGATTGCTCATTGAAAGAGAGGAGGAGCTAGTGAAGTCTATCTGCAAGTTAAGTAAGGAATTGCTAGAACAATCGCCATAGGCAAAAGAGCTGAAACTAAGGCCAGGAGTGTAGACAATACAGGATCAAAATCCTTCACAACCAAAAATCCCTATACTTTCATACCTTAATGTGACCAACATTTTTTTATGAAGTGTTGGAACCTTCCTTTATATTAGACATGAAATTTTTTACCTACGGAGGATCTGGAAGTGAATGTCACATCAGGCTTAAAGTCAATTGAAGGTGAACACATATGGGGGTCTGATCCAGAGCTTGATGGAAGAGGTTTAATTGTACCTTATCTGAAATTATAATAGTCTACCTGAAACTGTGTTGTAAAGATAGTATATAGTATAAATATTAACAAATTGTGCATCATAAAATCTCCAAAATTTAGTGCTGCAACTTGATCCAAACAATGACTAATCAGTGATAAAAGTTGGATAAATAAAACCAATGAACTTGGAGAAACATGCATCTACGATATGGGAAAGGAAATTGAGATTTGATGGACACAAGCAACCAGAAGAATTCATATACATTAATGATTAAAATAATAAATATGAATTACATAAGCATGCCTCCATTAAGCACTACAAATCCAAGTTTTTGTAGGCTTCCCTAGGAAAAAGATTTAGTAAAGTATCAAGCTGAAAAAATAAGAGTAACAAAAATGCAACATATGGTTAGAAACCTTACACAACAGTAGAAAAATTGAGATACATGGTAAAAACTAAGAAAAAGTGTATTCTCAACACATTCAAAGTTCCTATCTTCAACCTATAAAGATAGCTTCCATTATATATAATACATAAGATCAAACAGTCTGGCATACACACAAATACTAATATAATGGATGAGATGCAAACTAGAGGAGACTTGGAAATATAACCAAGAGGAATCCATGGTAAAAAAGCATGGAGTGTGGACAAAGTTGCCCTTATAAGTTCAAATCGCTGGGATATCGACAATACATACAGACATAACTCATGTATGAGCTGAAATTCACTCCAAAACACCAAATACATTTAAGTCAGTTTACATAAAATCAAATGACTAACTCCTTCATTAAAAGGCCTTTTGAACTATATCAAGTGACGAGAGAAAGATTCAGGATTCTATTAGCACTCATTTTTCCATTTTCACAAACTATGGGTTAAAGGTAAATGTTATATGTTACATGTTATATGTAAGTTGCATAAATATAGGTTAAAGTTAAATGTTATATCTTTTGTATTTTTTTTTACAATTTTTTTTGTCAAAATTGGGCTGGAATTGTTAAAATTGCATAATCCAAGTGTCCAGAGGTTTCTGAAGAAATTTGCAGATATATGTAATCAAAATTGCATAATCCAAATGCCCAGGAGTTTCTGAAGGTGCTGAGTCCATTTTTGCAATAAAAATATAATGTGAACAATGAACACTCCCAATTTCAACACAAAGATTTATTGCTGGATTCTAGCAAAAATGACCTAAAAAGTCCAAAATAAAAAGATTAGCAAATCCTTAATTTGTCGGTGTTCCAATTGTTTAAATATATTGTGATTTCTAATCCCACAAATATTTCAAAATTTTAGGATTGGTTTCATTATTTTATTGTAAGGAGATCAAATAAAATCTCGATTAAAAATATAAGTCCACTAAATGTTTTTCAAGAGTGCAAAAACCTCCCAACCTTGGTTCTATATATCAATTTTGAGGGTGGGTAAACCCTATGTTTTGATAATTTCCAGTCTGAGTTCCTGCAAAGCATTGTGTTTATAATCAGTTTTTAATTCCCTGAGAGCACAAGGAAAATGCTCTACAAATTATATAGAAATAGTAACATACAACTCACCTACAAAATTTCCATTGATAAACACATGAAGTGTATGTCCTCGTGTTCCCACATGCAAAATCAATTGGCTTCCATTCTTTAAAAAGGGTTCATTTTCATCAATATTCACACTGCATACAGAATCAAGATCCAAGCAAATTTGAGAAGAAAAAGATCATTTTTTCTAACAGATCTTCAGAATGCAGAAGTTAACCATAAGTTCCTATGGAGACCACTAGATTGAAATTATATTCTGAAACTCCATTATAGTCCCTGTAGCAGCAGATATCATACCTGATTATATACCATAGATAATCACTTTTATCCAGAACCATGTTTAGCTGCTATAAAAAGCCATGGGCAGAGAAATGGTATTGTCCCCAGATTCCAACATCTTCTTTGCTCCATGACTAGCTTGTCAATAAGTTTATTGTATCTCCACTTGATGTTGCAACAGAATGAAGAGACTCAATGCTGACTTGCTCCATTCCCATTAGGGAAGTCTGTATACTAACTTGAACATTACATACATAAATCTAATTAGAAGCCTTATATATTCATGTAACTTTGGCCATTGCCTCGACTCTTCTACTTGCATTCATCAATAAAAAAAATTATCACTAACCTTTGCACTGTTATAGACCACATTTTTGCAGTCTGGAAAGACACTAACAGACCAAGCAGGTAGATGATAAGAGTTTCCATTGAATTGCACGGTTGCAGCATGCTTATGGCCTTTGTTGCTGAGAAAGGCAACACATATGCTTGAACTATTTTTAGAATATATTGTTGCCTGCCTATCCACAATATTTGATGCCTAAAGTCAGTCACCCGGTTTCATCTCAACTACTTTTAGATCAGTATACAAAATACCCCAGTTCTGGCTAGCAAACTTTGTTCCATCCATTCATTTTTTTAGATTTTAAGGTTTTGGGTCAAGTTAGAGAGGGCCAAAACCCCAGAAATAGAGTTCCTACCTAAAAATAACTAGGATTGTGGAGGAATTATGAATTCTACCATAATTTTAATCAATTCAAATAAAAAAATCACTGGAAATGAGTGCCACTTATCCCAAAGCCTCTCGGATATTGTAATCAATAGTATTATGTATTATAATCATAATATTAATACCCATATAAATAGTTGATCTTACAGAAAAATTTCTCACTAAATGAACAAACCTCAAGGTGTATCCCAAGTGAAGTGAGATTCATGTCCCCGTGAATTATAGTAGTTTCACACAGTTTTAAAGCTTTACGCAACTCTTTCAGATGCCCCCACTTCAGTTGCCTTATATTCCCTATAACAATTACATTGTTACTCATTATTTCATAATTAAAAGGAAAAACTAGAAATTTGGACTACTAATGGTTCCTAAATTCACACTGTTGAAGTAGGATAATTAAACCAGAAAACATTTTTCAATGTAAAATGTTTCAAGTATATTTATATACTCTTTCACTACAGAACATAATTTGGTAGTGGAAACTCTTGCATACCATATTCGTCAATTGGTACATCGTAGTCATAACTGGCGGTAATGAATGGGCCTCCAGGTGTCCGGCCAAAGTTTGTACCTCATGGTACTGCAATATAAAAAACATAAGGTAAATAATATTGTCCATTTGTTCCATTAAGAGAAACCGGGTGTTTAAGGGTTGGGGAGGGGTATGTTTCCTAATAAATCCTTGGTTATTGTGCAAGTAAAAACATAAATATAATATTGCTCAAGACAAAATAAGACCAAAATCCACCATGTAATAGTTCTGAAATGTTCCTCCTCTCTGGTAAAATCAGGCTACTGCAAAAGCAACATCCTCTATAGGCCTGTGCGGGGTACTCGATCCAAATGTCTCAAACCTGTAATGAACACAATATTTAAATGGGATGAACAAGAAGCCCCTCGATTTATAATACTCAAGCACTTCATGGAAATGTATTGCAGCTATTGTTGATAAAAAAAATAGTGTTCTAAGTATTTAGTTGAACACCGTGATTTAATGAAAATCAAAATTTGGGAGCGCCAGTTATTATGCATTATAGTTGCGTGAGGCAAAGAAAACTTTACCATCCTGACAAATACATATACATGGATAAATGAACTAACCTGGGCATGCAAGGCAGACTTAAGTTTTACTTTATTCTTGGTGGTACATTTCTTCTGCTCCTTCAATGCCATAGTGGGCTCGTCTTGGCTCTTTCCCAAGGCCCTCGTATTCCAAATGTTTTATTAGGGTAAAAATTACACAACTTCTGTAGTAGAAAATAAGGATTTTGGATTTTACTTTCTATTACCTCTCTAGAAAATAATATCCTCACCATTTTTAGTCTCCATGGAAAACAAATTGCCTGCATCCCCCATCGAAATCCCCTTCTGAAGTGAAAAATTCTTCAGATCCTGCTTGTAGGCAAAATTCTTGGTACTCTGCATTTTTCTTTCGAGATCCTGCTTCTTGTAACTCTAAATGTTTTTGAGGTTGAGGAAATCCTCCCTCTCCAATGTTGATGTATTTGTAACTTCGGAATGTATTCACTTGTATATATTATGTATTGTACCCCGGTGTTTATTCTGGGAAGTATCTATAATGTAATTGAGTCATGTCATGCCCCGATGTTCCGATCGGGAGATTCAATATTGTAACAAGACATGTAAAGTCATTGAGGTTAACCCTCCCTTGTAAGTCGGGGCAATAGTCCCCACATTTGTGTCAAGGTTAACCCTCCTTGTTGATTGGAGGGCAAAGTACCCATAGTTGTGGGGCACTAGGGTTATTAGACTCTCCTAGAGATGTCGGCTCTAGTAAGTAATTGTTAAGTGGGGTCGACATGTTAAAGTGGACATTAGGTGAATGAAAGAATATAAATAGAGAGTGAGCCTCTCTATTTATCACACACACACACACTCATTGGGGCGCATGAGTGAGAGAGGAGAATCTCTCTCAAGTGTGAGAGAGAGAGCAAGCTGTGGAGATCATATTTTCTGTTTTTGGGTTTTACTACTGCCATTGGTGCTCATTCTTTATCTGAGGAAGTTGCGGGGTTTTCTCCTTTATGGTTTCCTTGAGGAAAATTCTTTATGTCTCTTATCTCTTGTGTTTATTGTTTTGCATGTTATTCTCTCAGATAAGATCCTAAGATAATACTAGCTTGAATGATAAAAATCTAACATCCAACTCATGGCGTTGCCACTTGATAAATCTAATAGTATTCTCTAGCCTGGGCTTGACCACATTCTCAAGCGCACTGACCTTGTGATCCGTTGCCTTGAGGGTTAGAAAAAAATTCTGCAATGAAGCCACCTCCACCAGGATGCAATGGAATTTATGTAAACCAATCAGTAGAACTATACCCAGTTCCCACCACGAGCAAGATGGATGAAATCGTTGCTCCTTCTAGTGGATCCTTTTTCGTCGTTGCATGCCTCTGAATAGTACTTGAATTTGGGTATCTTGACACTGGCCAGATTCTCCTAATTGTGGTAGGGTCCACAATATCCCTTACGATGTTCTTGTTTTTTTTCTCCCATAGTGTACCTGGCCTCCGTGAGGGAGAAGGCCTAGGGTCTTCATGATATTTCCCATGGATTCCTTCGTGGCCATGATGTGCTTCAAAATCTATTGAAACTGCATCATGAGGGCGTCGCTCTTCTTCTTCGGGAGATAGTGGATGAACATTCCCCCAGTCATTTGGTATTTCATCGCTCCTAGCTTCTTCCTCTCGCTCCTCGATCAATCGGTCAATAGCTTGTAATTCTAGCGGTCAGTGGAATTGTGATTTCAGGGAGGAACATCGATCGGAGGAATGGCGTTTTTCTTTTCTTATCCATGTAGCGGGAAGAAATTGCCCCAAAGTTAATTATTATTAAAGACATAATTTTAAATTAATGATATTAAGCACCATACCCCAAAGCGGGGGAAATGAAACACGGAAAATAATCATGGTAAGTTTAAAATGAACGAAATTTCGGTATGTTTAAAAATGAAATTATTTTTCAAAACTATGATTTAGCAAGTTGATTAATGGTATAGACTATAAATGATAATGTGTAAATTTGTATGTATTTTTGTTTTTAACAAACAAAAAAAATTGTATAATATTTTTATTTAATCAAGAAGGAGGGAAAACATACATAGTGAAAAACGCTATAAAAGCTCGTAGTTTAAACATAAACAAAGATAAAATTAAAAAAAAACACTTAAAACATAACCGAACCAAACACTTAGAATTTGATTGTGTTTGTAGTTATATAAACATTGAGTAAGTTACATGTCTTTCGTTTACTTTGAAGCTATATATATATATATAGTTTGAAACTAAAGAATCTGTCTTATACTATTTTGTAACAAATATGTGATTTAAAGAGAAATTGAACAATTGGCTTTCACCAACTAAGAAAAGAAGTTTTTTAACATTTCAAGAGCTATACACAAATATAGTTGTCATAGTAAACGCTAATATGACCTCTGTGAAACTTCATTTTGAAATTAAGGAGGACGCCATTATGTGAAATTACTGAATTAACATAAATTCTATGGTAAGTAGAGCAAGTGCAACATTTTTAAAAGGACAAAAATGAGAAGCAAATGCGATATCTATCTTTAGTTTCAAGATGGAAGTGGTCTCCCTCTGGTCCTTCGTTGTGAGAGGCATCGTCTCAATCACAAAATATATATATATATATATATTTTTAGAGAGATCCCACTAATATTACAAAAATCCAAACCAGGGGCCATAAGGTTTGAAGTGAGCACAGATGGAAGAAATGAGAAGAGGAAGCCATGCGTGAGTGCAATGGCTCCCTCACTTGGGATTAATGAGACAATACTTATTGTGCATTGGAGTGGGTGAATATGCCAAACGGAGCACATGCCCAATTTATCACCAAACAACATTTCTTCAAACATTTGCAATCTAAATGGAATCAAACCTAACCAAATTGAACTTTCCAAGAACTGTAAATTTTTTTAACTTCCCTCACCAAACTAAAGATCTTCCACAAGCTTCATGTGTATTACTTAGTATTATATAGAGATTTGTATTCTTCCATAATTACCTGTAATCATCCTTAAGGAAGTTGTTTCTGTGAAGCCTACGTTGTGTGATCCAAGTCTGTTAAGCAAAAGGAGGAGCAAAAGAAGCTTTGATGACAACGATGATGATGATGATGATGACGATGATGATGATGTCAATGATGATAATGGTGATGATTTGTACATCTTCATCGTCATCATTTCAAGGATTTGTACATGGAAAGGACTACCATGTACATGGAAGAGGTGTAGTGAATGGAAGTGCATTTTAGGGATTTGTACATAATGGGAATTTTTAACAATGCATTGATTCACATTCATGATGATGTTGATGTTGATGATGATGATGTTAATGATCATGATGGTGATGATGATGTCGATGTTGATTCTGATGATGTCGATGTTGATTCTGATAATGATGATGGTGATGATGATGATGATGTTGAGGATGATGATGCTGAGGATGATGGTGATGATGGTGATGATATGATGATGATGATGTGATGGTGATGGTGATGGTGATGATATGATGATGATGATGATGGTCATGATGATGGACACGATGATGATGATGATGTTGATGATGATGATGGCGATGACGTTAATGATGATGATGGTGATGACGATGTCGATGCTGATGTTGATGACGATGATGGTGATGATGATGATGATGCTGAGGATGATGGTGATGATGATGATGGTGATGATGATCACAAGTCAATGATGATGATGATGATGATGATACGACGATGATGATGATGATGTCGATGATGATGATGACGACGATGATGATGTCGATGATGACGCTGATGATGGTGATGGTGATGATGATGATGATGCTAATGATGATGACAATGAGGATGATGATGACAATGAGGATGATGGTGATGATGACGATGGCGATGATGATGGACATGATGTTGATGATGATTATGATGAGGATGAGGATGATGATGATGAGGATGAGGATAATGATGAGGATGATGAGGATGATGATGATGATGATGTCAATGATGATGATGATGATGATGATGATGAGGATGATGATGATGTTGATGTTGATGATGATGATGGCGATGATGATGATGATGATGGCAATGATGAGGATGATGATGATGATGATGCTAATGATGATGTTGATGATATTGATGATAATGATGATGATGATGATGTTGATGATGATATTGATGATAATGATGATGACGATGATGATGATGATGATGATGATGATGATGACGATGACGATGACGATGACGATGATGATGATGATGATAATAACAGTGATGATGAGGATGATTAGTATGATTATGATGGAGACGAGGATGAGGATGATGGCGATGAGGATGATGATGATGATGATGCTAATGATGATGATGATAATGATGATGATGATGGTGATGACAATGATGATGATGATGATGACGACGATGACGATGAGGATGATGATGACGACGATGCTAATGATGACGTTGATGATGATACTAATGATAATGACGAAGATGATGATGATGATGATGACGATGAATATGATGATGATGATAACAGTGATGATGAGGATAAGGATGATGAGGATGATGATGGTGATGATGATGGTGATGAGGATGATGATGATGGCGATGAGGATGATAAGGTTGAACACTTCATCAATACAACAAACTAGGGCAGGAGGAGAATTACAGATGGACCTTGTCTTACAAATGTTCAAAAAACTGAGATCCTTTGATCTTAAAAAGAATAATACAATTCTAAGCTTTGATTCTCAAGCCACATCCATATGGTGATGTCGATGTCGATGTCGATGATGATGATGATGATGATGATGATGATGATGAAGGTGAAGGTGATTATGATGATCATGACAATGATGATGATGATGACCACCATTTTTTCACATTTGGAGGACCGCTTTGCATATTGAAGAGATTATTTCACACACTTGTATTCACAAGTGTCATGCACATATCTTGAGGAACACCCATTAACTAAGGGGTTGATATGGTTGATCTCAAGCATGGTGTAGGGTTTCGACACACATTTTGCAACACTTCACTCTACTTGCACAGATTTCTTCTATCATTTCATATGGTACTCAAGCAACACAACCCTTGAGTAAGTTCATTTTGGCATAGTTTGTTGAGAAAACACCAAGACCAGATATGGAGATGTGGTCCAATGTATCCTCTACAAGTGCAAGATGTAGTGCTAGCTAAGAGGAATTGAAGATGTTTCCAAAGTCATATTGTTCAACAACATACCTCATGGTGGATAAATTAATGGTGACTGATATGGAAGAGTGGTCCAAGGTATTTTCTACAAGTTCAATTGGATGGTGCAAAATGGTACGTTGGTGGAGTAGTTAGTCATAAGAAGGAATTTGAAGACATATTGATTGGTGGCACAATTAATTGTATTTGATTTGTAAGTATAGTAAAAAATGATCTTGTCAATGGCATCAAATCACATCACCTCAATTGCATAAAATCACTCCATGCCTATATGATGTTATTCAGGTTAGTGGACACCATTCTTTCTATTCCAAAAATTTATTGTTGAGTTCTAAACATTTTTTGTACAAAACATCCTTGTATTCCAACAACCCATTATTGAGTTCTAAAAATTAGTCTGTAGAAATATTTGTTTTCGTTTGAGGTCCATGTGTGCTTCCGCTAATGAGCCACTAAACAAAGCTTTGTTTTCTTTTGATGTTAATGTGAGATTCCACTAATGAACCACTAGTAACTACTCCATATGTTATAATGCTAACACTTGAATACCTAAGTAGACATTGTCATTTTCCCTACCCAACCATATTGTATCATACAAGTTGACATTGTCTAATTCCCTACCCAACCATATTTTATAATGCATATCTAATGATCATACGTATAGGAGCATTTGTATCTAAACAACATGTTAGAAAAAATCCATTAAGGGCTTGTTACAAAGAGGTCCCATGTAATGATCCACAATAGTGTGTAGAATATGCCATAAGTAGGTTTTCATGACTTCATGTATGGTTGTATATCAATAGTGTTTTCTTAATCCAAAGTGTATATGGCTATAAATTATTGTTTAATTGGTTATAAATACTATATGTATTTATTGTAAATAATTGATTATAATTAATAAAAATGATTTTTTAATAATATAAAAATTAATTATAATTATTTTTAAAATATATAATTAAATATTTTATTAACCATTTTAAATATGTAGAAGTAAACATAATTTCAAATATAAAAAAATTAAAACAATAAAGTTCCATTTTAATAAAAATAAAATAAATTTATAATTTAAATTATAAAAATTGATGATAATTTATCATTTATATTTAAAATTATAAAAAAATAATTTAAATTATGATGACAATAGTTATCGAATTTCAAACGAACTATCGTCAAATTTCCTACGACAAGGTCGTCGAATTTCCTACGACAAGGCCATCGAATTTCCTACGGCAAGGCCATCGAATTTCCTACGGCAAGGATATCGTCAAATTTCCTACGGCAAGGAGGCCATCGAATTTCCTACGGCAAGGCCCTCGAATTTCCTACGGCAAGTTCATCGAATTTCCTACGGCAAGGCCGTCGAATTTCCTACGACAAGGAGGCCGTCAAATTTCCTATGGCAAGGCCATCGAATTTCCTACAACAAGGTTGTAAAGTCAAAAATTCAATGACTCTGCAAGATGACAAAAAAAAATTTGGAACATACAGTACTTTTCATCATTGCAATCCGACACAATCGTACTTTACATCAGATGTCGTCGGATTTTGGGCTCAAATGTTTTTGTGGAAGTTTGAAGATTATCAAATCTATTTCACCACTACGATTGCAGATTCTTGGTATGCTGACATTGATGTTTTCTTAATTCATGGGTATGCTCCTTAAAACCTTGAAACCTAAGAAAGAAGAGATCTTATACTTAAAGCTATTTCTTACCAACTAATCAATGATGTTCTTTATATTAAAAATCTTGATCGAGTTTTATTATGTTTTGTTGAGAAAGATGATACCCAGAAAATACTGAACAATTTACATGTAGGTCCTAATGGCAGTCATTTTGGAGGAGAAACCACTACACACAAAATTACGAAGGCTGGTTACTATTGGTCGACCTTGCTTAAATATTATCACGCCTTTTCCTGCAACTCCGAATATTATCATAAGGCTGCTGGAAGAATTAAGAAACCTATAGTCCCTCTTCAACTAATTATTATGGACGCTCCCTTTCAACAATGACGTCTAGACATTATTGTTCCAATCAACTCTCCCTCCTCCATGCAAGAGAAATACATTTTAACTTCTATGAATTATTTCACAAGATGGGTGGAAATAGTTCCACTTAAAGTAGTCAACATGAACCATGTGATTTTGTTCATTGATAACTACATTGTGACTAGGTTTGGTGTCCCAGACTTCTTAGTTTTTAATAATGTATCATACTTTTATTCTATTGATATTACTCAATATGCATTGGAAAAAGGAATAAAAATTAAGTATTCTGCTAGTTACTACCCTCAGGGGAATGGATTAGTTAAATCCACCAACAAGAATTTGATTAAAATCCTGAAAAGAACCATAGCAAGTAATCACAAAAATTGGCATACACAATTGCTTAATGCTTTATTGAAAGATAGGATAATACCTAAAGTTGCCATTGGTAATGCACCTTATTTTCTAAATTATGGAAAATAATATATTATTCCTCCTAATATGTCCCTACCTTCCCTTCAACTAGCTCAATATGTACAGGATGATGATTTCTCTGCATTAGAACATAGGATCAATGCCATACTTTAGTTAGAGGAGGAAAGAGATAAATACAAGAACAAATTTTATCAGCACCAACAATTGGTTAAATGTTGGTTTGACCAAAAATATTCCTCTCATAGATACTTTCAGGTAGGAGACCTTATTTTAAAATGGAATAAGCCACACGAA
Organism: Pseudotsuga menziesii; assembly: GCA_001517045.1. Lineage (NCBI taxonomy): Eukaryota > Viridiplantae > Streptophyta > Pinopsida > Pinales > Pinaceae > Pseudotsuga > Pseudotsuga menziesii. The sequence continues at coordinate 420,151 of LPNX011048829.1, forward strand.
GACAAAGGTGAACATACCAAGTTTCAATGCTTATAGTTAGGGTCATTTACTATTTCTGAACAATTAGGCCCTAGCACTTTCTAATTACAGATACTCGAAGGGTCCCCAAATACTTATCCAATGAATGATCGAAACCTAAACAAATAATTTTCCTAGTGTGCTTTCACTAGGCTTGTACATAGAGTAGAGTAGTTTTGTTTTCAATTTTTGTTTATTAGCTTTCAATAAAGTGGCTTAACTAATAATTTGGTCTTGTTGTTCCTTTGCAAAAGGAAAAACAACACCTTTAAAAAAATTATTATGGCAGACTATTAGCTCTATGATTCCTTTTACATGCCATTTATCCAATAAGTTTCCGAAAAATATTTTTACCAAGAGTTGATTCTCAACATTACCAAAAATTATTTACATATCTAAGTAAAAATGGATTTGAGCAAAAGGTTTCATTAATTAGATTTCATTTTGAAAAGAATGACCTTTATCTGACATCTGTAGTGATTCTTTAGTGGTACACTTTTAAATCCTTCATGTCATTCCTACCTCTTAAGGACCTTTCTATTGTTGCTTCCCCATTCACTCAATGATCATGATTTTAATAAAGATGCTTTTCTCGAAACAAAACAAAAACTCAAGGGTAAATTGCAATATAAAAGGGTCTCATCACGAGCCAACTTATCATGATCCTAATTATTTTTGGAATGACATCATTTTCTAGTTACAACGATAGGGATATGGATTCCATCCCACAACTGGAAGATAGGGGATCTTATAGGAAGCCAACCTATTCATGATCTTCATGTGCTAGTGAATTACATCACTATCAATTGGTGACAAAGATAAAGTGGTGGATTGAAATCTGTCTCTAGAGAAAATCATTTAATAAAATAAAATTCAACCTAAAGGGAACGAGGTCTTATTGCAAGCTTGTTTGATTATGATCATGAATTATTGTGGATTGATGTTATCACCATCTCGTCACCAAACCAGGGTAGTTCCCTTGGGTGTTAACATAGAGGACAAGGGTTCTCATCACGAACCAGTTTGATCAGTTTCTATAAGTCTTTGTGAATGATGCTACAATCATTTGATCACCAATTCAGGGTAGTGTCCTTTGGTTTTTGCAACAATAAAAAAAAAATATCATAATAAATTTTGCATATACATTTTTAGTGAATGGGATAAAAGTGATCTGAATGGATTAAAAGGAAAACCTTTCGAGGCTATGGATGCATGTTCGAAGCAGAGGCAATGCCTATGATATTGTGATTCTACCTTAATACCACTTATCTTCATCTACTCTTGTCCTAATCCTAAATCATTCTCAAAGAAAGGGAAACTCTATACTACATACTTATATTTTCATGTCTTACTTTAGAAATGATTTTATATTGACTAGTCAATTTTAAAACTTGGAAATATTTTTGAAGAATATCATGAATTTATGTTTTGTAATTATAGTCATCCATGTCATAAGTACCATACGTTTCAATTTTCCATAATCTTATGCAACTAAACATGAATAACTAGTTCTTCCCAGTGAGCCACCATATGTTGTAGCCACAACGATCCCATCTTCATAAAAGATGGGAAACCTTTAGTTTAGATTATTACTTCTGCTTTGATTGATTTGATTTTGTTTCCTGTTGAATAAAAATTACAAGAGATCTGAAGCAAAACATTTTTTATTGAGAAAATTCCAAAAATCTTAAATAATCTGAATGCATAAGGAAAAAGTCGGCAATCATATTTTGGTATGATGATACCTCTTTCATATGTTCCCCCGATTTTTTTCCCTGACTTCATATTTTCTAAATTTTCGGTAATCGGAGACCAATGGTTATTTAATAAATCTAAAATTTGAATGTTGAATTTCTAACCCCGAATGTTTAGAATTCGAAAGTCGGGAAGAGTTTTGTGTTATTTTCAAAGTTATTCTTCGACACCGGACTTTCGCTCTCCCAAAACAATTTCGGTAGTCGACAATTAGAACATTACTATTTCATTCACTATATCACCTATCGACCCCCGAATACTGACCTTATAATTCATCCAGGATTATTTCGACACCCCAAATTGGAAGGATTTTCAACCATTACATTAGTTCATATCCCGAACCCCGACTCCTAACTTTTTGGGTACCACATCGAAAAAAAATTGTTTCCAATACAAATTTTGGTGTACACTGCAATAATTTAAGTACAAATTGCATTTAATGTAATTTATGGTTTAAATCATTGATTTCTGACCATTGTGTCTGCATTTAAACCATGTATCCCTAATTCATCTTAAGAAAAAATTGAACTCGACACCACTGTCATACCAAGCACTCATTCTTGCAAAAGAAAATTGTTGTAACATTCTTAAGAATTATTGTTTCAATCTTCAAGTAACATATGCTTTTAGTAATTTCTTTTCTTTGTAATAAATTCAAAGAATTTATTTGGTTTTCGTTGATTTGCAGAAATTCCAGTGAGCACTATGGCTAAGAGAAACAGGTATAAAGCTCCTACTTACAATTTGAAGACAAAATATCCAAATTTTGTTTACTATTCCAACATGGATGCTTGGGTCTCTAATACTCTCTGCCTCGATTGGGCCAGCATTTATTCCATTTTCAATAGTGACAATTTCTCTTTTGAGAATGAAGTCCCAATATACCATAATATCTGTAACTCTCAATTTCATGTGATTTTCTACTCGACCATTTGTTCTACCATATACAGACTTGGTCAAGTGGTCATTGATTTTGTAGATATCCCAACTAGCACCTTCAAGGATGTCAATCATATTGTTTTTTCCTCCATCAAGCCTAATACTTTCGCTAAAATGTATGCACTAAAGACTCTACAACAAATTCTTACACAGGAGATCATAAAATCATTCAAAAGCAAGATTGAACCTCTTATTGAAAAGATAGATGGACGACCCCCGTACATTCATACTCAGACCAAACAAGCAGTACCTTATTGTTCTATTCAGAGAACCCTACAAAATGCTAGCATCATTGCTCTACAGATTTTATGGCACCTAAGAATTTTCAATATTTCAAACATGAATGGTCCCCTTTTGACTTATTACATTGCGAATACAGGTACGATTTTCAATTGGGCACAAATTTCCTCTATCACCTTCAAAGATGTAATTGTCCAAGTACAAAAAACACCAGCTACAAGGAAACCTAGTTTCTATATATCAACTTATCTCATGGATTTTGTATGTGCTTAATTCGGCTATCATGCTATGAATTTGCATTGGATAAGGGAAAAACACCAATTCATATCTATTGTTCAATTTTATGGGAAGATAATTACAGGCCGCACATTTATGATATATGCAAAAGTTTCATTAGTGTTGTCCATTTTTCTATTTTTAAGAATAATGCTCCCAGAATCTCTGAAAAATTCCCTATCTCTGATTTCAACTATGGGTGATTGGTATACCACTGAATACTTCACCTATATTAGGATATGGGGAAGTAGAGTAGTTCATTTATTGCCAAGGGTTGTGCCTAACATGATGGCACTAGCTGAAGTTTCCTTCCTGACTGTCATTGATGGGGTTTGTGTTTAGTTTCATTCCAAGAAGAGAGGAACATGGCCGAAATTTCCCTTATATATCAAACATTTCATAATTCAAAATGTAGCTCATGGTGGTATCATTGCCACATGGTTTGTCAGAAATTAGTCTTTGCAAAAAAAAAAGAATGCATGATCCCAAAGGATTTATGCCAAGTATTTGTTCTCAAGACCATTTAAGTAATTCTTATATGCATCAACAAGAACCAAATGATTCTTTATACCAGGGTTCCTATAGCTTTGAAGAAGTTATGAGTAAAGTGACTAATCCATATTAGAGAGTATTGATACATGAGGCCCAAAAACAACTAAATCTCGGGGTATTAGCAAAAGAAACAGATTCTTTGAACAACGGGAGAACATTAAGAAGGAAGCAAAGCATACAACTGGTGAAACCAAAGTATATGTTCCTGTTACAACTAGAGAAGAAACAAGGCAAGCACCATGTAACTAGATCTTAGCCTACCTCTCCCATTTATAATTTGAATGCTTTAATTCAGAAAACTGAGGACCTTAAAGGTAAGGCAACTCCTTCCACTCAATTAGTTTACAATGCTAATCATGTTCCCAAAAATGCACCAAATATTTTGGTTATTATTGAAGGAGAGGTTAATTCAAGTAAACCTCCTTTCCAAACATCTACTAAAGAAGTCATTTACCTAGAAAAAGAAAACCCCACATAGGTTTTCAATCCAACCTCGGTTAATTTAGATCCCCAACAATTGTATGATCCTTAATATGCTCAGGTTATGAATGACAATGTCAATACCTAGTCATATCCAGTTAATGAAGTATCAGATGTTCCTACTAAAAAGGGTCTCACTATTCAAACTTTTCTTAGTTCAACTCACATTTCAAAATCTCTTCCCACTCCTTCTGAAACATAGGACCTTAAAATCAACCCTAATAGTACTTCCTCTGACCCTCACAGCAAGTTAGGCCCTATGGATGATAATACTTCTGAGCAACCAATAACTTCCCAACAATTGACTGAAGGTTATACCTCTATTGTTCCTCCTTTACATTTATTGGATCATCTTCCTACACAAACTACTCAACCTCATGTTGATAATTTATCATCAATCTCTAAAGTTTAAACCAGTTTTCCATAGTCTACTCAATTAATCCCTTCTACTCATGACCAATAATTTCCCATTATTAACACCACACATCTTCTAACAATGGATAATTTTAGGGGCTATATATAGCCCTTGGGATATATTAAGGGGGTTACAAAAATTTAGTGGGTTATTTTGTTATATGGAAAGGTTTTTTTCAGCTAAAATATATTCTCCCAATATTTATTACAAAAAAAATAAATCCAAAATGAATAGCCTCCTGTCTAATGATGAAGAAAATGAAAAAAATAACGCTCCAAATGGCCTAGCAAAATCTCCCTCCAATCTATCTTTTGCCCCCAATTTTTAGAGTAAATCTAGTGAAATTGCTCTTTCGCCCTCAATTTTTAGAGAAAATCTAGTGAAATCACACTTTCGCCCCCAATATTCAGTGATGGAGGATCCCAAGGGTTGTTTTGCCCTCCATTTTCCTTGTAATTTAGGCATATGGTTGCATTTTCCTGTATTTTTAGTTGATTTCATGTGATACCTTCTTTCATCCATTGATTTCCAATATTCAAGGGAAAATTAGGGGCTATTTTTTATTTATTTAAAGGATACAGTGATTCATGGTTCACCCACATCGAATTGCACTTGCAGGGTGAAGGTTCCGGTAGATGCGATTCCACTTTTCATTCTTAGTTTTCTCAACATTTTAAACTTCGCATAACATCTCTATTGTCGAAAGCTCAAGTCTTGAAGGGGCATACCGCACATGCAATTTATTAGAGAATACAAACTCACATCATGCTTTTCATGTTTTTAAAGCATTATACCTTTGTAAAGAAAGTTCTTGGCTTTTTAATTTTGGTCTATATTTTAGCATCATTTCGACCATTTTTCATATTAAATAATTCCAACCTAAATTTTGTAGACAATTTGAATTATGGTTTCACATATAAGTTGATACAGTGGTTAAAAAATGACTTTGGAAGTATGGTTGGTTGGTTGTTAGATCATAATAAATGTGAAAACATGTATTGGAGTAATGGTCATTGAAAATGTTAAAAATTAATGTTTCATTAATTAACGTAATATAGGTTACAATTTTTATTTTTACATAATGTAATTGAATTAAAAATATATAGATTAAATATTTTTATAAATTTTGTATTTATAATGGATGAATGTGTGACAACTCTATGATTTATGATTGTTGTATAAGTTTATCATAGTATCATGTTTATAAATTTTTTATAGTTTTTCATAGTATTATGTTTAAAATTTTATATTTGGTGTTCATATTGTTCTTATACAATTTCTATGAAAATTATAATTTATTGTAATTTTCTTAATAATGTAATAATATTTGTCATAATATTATACTTACATAATAATATATTTATTTTTTTGCAACTATATGTTGAGCATTACGAAATCAAATATAATGTTTTCTAATAAGAAAATTAACTCTTCATCGTATAATATTGTGTATAACTTAATTATATATTCAAATGATAAACATAAATGAATTTGGTTTAATTTATAAGTCTAATTTCCAAACATCACAACAAAAAGACACTATTACCATGTAATTTTATTATAATATATGAATATGAACATTACAAAAAAATGTAAATATGAACATCAATATGACCTATCAAAGTATCATTCAACATTTTTATTGTTATTTTGACAAAAACTCACTATACAAAGACAAATATCAAAGGTCTAATAGGAAGAAAGACAAATACTTAATTAAAAGAACAACATTTTCTCTCAATTGTAAATCCAAAAGTTGCATTCTCCAAGCTTATTATCATTAATTATAATACGAGTAATTTAGACAATGACATATAATCATTCCATACAATCATAAATTAATTCATAGACATAAACCATATCTCGCATCATATTAGTTGTTAACCAACTTAAATTGTTTGAACACTGCATCTAGTAATCAACTTTCCATTTCCACCATATTAATATGAAAAAAAAACAATATAATTAAATAATCAAAATAACAGTAACCAAATGATATCTCAATCTATAAATGATGAAATAAAACATGTACATATCACTCTCCATTGACATCGCCCTCATCATCTTCCTCAATTGGCATGCTAAAATTGTTGTTCTCAAAAACATGTTTAGATCTAGGTTCATGTCTTAATATGAAATAACAATCTCTATCCAACACATAAGGGTAAAAGAACACTTGGTTGCAATGTTTTGGGAAAACATAAGGCTCCTTACTTTCATCCCACATATTTCTAGAGATGATAAATATTAACCCACTATCATGATCTTCCTTTACATTATTCTAGTTGAATTTGTCCCACCACCTACACCTAAAAATAACATATTGGAAATATGAGAAGTCCACTTGAATGATATCTTGTATCTTTCTAACATAACCCAACATCCCTCCTATCAGGTTTTGATCATAGTGGCTAGCATGATTAGATTGGTCAAACTTGACTTCCACTTCCTAGTTTTGTGTAACATGCCCATCATCAACATCCTCGATGTGAAAATGATGTCCATAATCGCACATAGATGCGAACGAATGCACCTGTAAGAAAAATTAACAAATGATGGTATCATATGTTTAATAAAACCAGCATTAATCTATTAAATATAGATGTTACAAGGTGCATTATAAAGTTAGAAATGTACATAAATATTTAATTACTGAGTTGTTGCAACCGATCCCAATGTTTGGTGCATCTTCCTCTTCTGGCGGGTAACGACTGGATGCACCATATTTCTCTCTCACTTGGCCTGAAATGCAATTGTTGGGATAGATCATTGGCATATTTTCTTTTAAATGATCTGAAAATTACATACTTCTACCGTGCAACCGCCAAAATGATTTTTTGTCGAAGTCTCATTTCCTCCTCTTCTCTTCATACAATGTGACCCGAGACTATGTTGCCTCAGTGTTGTAAATAATGAATTTATTGATTGCATCAATTTCTGAATTTGTTGGTGTATTCATGGAAATGAAACCACATTCAATACATATGGGATGAAATATAGAATTTGAAGTTTGTTGTGAATAGTTACTGTGTGGAAATGTGAAGATCAAAATATAAGTGACTTACTCCTTATAATGTTCATTTATCCTTTCGTTTCTAGTAACTCCCCTTCCCTTTTGTGTGGCATCATGTTCATCATCCCAAATCACTACGCCTGATTTGTGGTCGATTTCCTTGATGTACTCACTGGAATAATAGAATGACTCGTATACTATGTACCCCTCTGCCATAGACCCCTCGAGTTGTCCTCTCTTTTGAACAATTCCCTTCAATTCTTTCATGTACCTCTCCAAGAAGCACATCCAGCGATATGAAACCACCCCAACTAATTGAACTTCATTGACTAGGTGAATTAGAAGATGAATATGCAAGTACATGAAACTCGATGGCAGTTCCTTCTCAAACATACAAACAATATCTATTATCTCTTGATGCCACCAGGGAATGCTAGTGATGTAAATATCCTTTGATGTGATCCACTGTACAAATGTAGATATTATAGGTATGACATGTCAAAGGTCATCAAGAAATTCATGGTTCACACACCCACGCACAAATAACGGATAATGACACTACAAAGTAAACACAAAAAATTAATTGAATTTTAACTTGTGTGGTAAAAGATATAAAAGAATAATAAAATTATTTTTTTGACATTATATGTACCCTTAGAAGGCTGAGATGGTCATTTGATTTTAAACCCGACAACTTTTCTTCTGTATTGAAGCAACACCGTAGAGAAGACCCATAAAAGAAGTCACCTTCTCGCCCAATATAATTTCCTTTTCTAAATTAAGATCTTCTTTCGTCAAAATCCATGGGACATCGCCTTTTTTAAATGAAAAAGAGTGTTCATCCTCTCCTCTATTTCTTGTCTTAGCCAAGGCTTCTTTTTAGTATTTGAAGAAATAAGATCTCTCCTGGAAGACAACTTGTCCTTCTTTTTGGATGATTTGTTAGTTCACAAAGAACTTGAAACATTTTTAAATATATGTATGGGATATGGTAAGTAATAAATCTTAAGACACTCCCAATGAGAGCTCATAAAACATTAATTTCCTTCCCTTTGGGCATTTTCTCATCATAAATGTCAAAGAATTTAGGATCATCGAACATATGCTCCCCATTTGAATCAAGCACCTATGCAATTTCCTTCTCCTTCTCTCTGTCATGTGCCCTAATTCAGTTAGTCGGTGTCATTATTCCAAGCATTTGGGTTCTCTCTAGTTTACCCATGAAATCATATGTTACTCTTCTATAAGGGTGGTTTTATGAGAGGAATACCCTAGAGAAGTCGTACACTAGATTTCATAGGTATTTGGACCAGTTAGCCTTCATATAATGTCCACAACATTTACATCCATGATAACCTTTTGTGACAAGACTTGTGATGTTATGGTATACAGAGCATGTGATCGGTGTTGAATATCGAGATAGTCACACTGAATTAAATATGCCAAAAAATATTACTTTGAATATAACAAAAAAATCAAACGACATATTTAACTGAGCAAACTCCCAACCCCAGATACCCATGTGTGGTGTACGCACATAGGACATACAACATAAAACTTTTCTATGATGGGATGGGTCTCGATACATCATATACCTGTAACCCTTCCCATAATTCCTTAAACTCCTTGATCAATGGTTGCAGGTAAACATCCATATTCTTCACTTGTCTTCTACTAGGGACTATAAGAGCCAACATAATAAGATATTCATTCTTTATGGATAACCAGTGGGGGTATTCTTATTGATCACTACTATAGGCTAAATAGAATAGGTGTTGTTTGGTTGGGAATATGGTTTGACGCCATCAATAGATATGCTCAATCATAGGATGTGTACTTCATCCTTGAATTTATCAAGCCATGTATCCTCTATATGATTCATGTTTATTGAATCTGTTGGGATTTGCAATACACCTTCCTCACTTTGGTGTGATGCATGCCATCCTTGCATCATAGCTAATTATTTGCAATGAAATATCCTTTGAATCATTGGGATTATAGGCATGTACATCAATATCTTATGAGGAGGACCATGTGCTTTAGCCTTGTTATTCGATTTTGTGCACCTTCCATGCCCACATTTTGGACATATCTCTTTGTCTGCATATTCACCTCCATATAGAATATAATCATTGGGACACACGTGATATGATATGTTATCAACACCCAACATTTTTAACATTTGATTTTCCTCTTTGCATATTCCAAGCATGACATTGATCATTCGGAAGTACCTTATCTTTGAATAACCTATAGTTAGTGGAAAATACAAATGTACAATGTCATTTAACGTTCATAAAATCGACTATTTTCAATGATGATTACATAACACAATTCCTAAAAATATAATGTAGTTGATGGTCAGTTACCTCAACATTGCTGAGAAATCTTTTTCTGGCATGCCATACTTTGCTTTCAAGTTGTACAGTTATATTGTTGTCCCCAACTATGTAGACTTTAACCGGCCAAGTTTAAAGAGAGGTGTGGAATTTGCCAAATTAAGGCTTCAGTGATACAAGTGTCATCTCATAGCTCATTTTCTTGTAATGTGTGAAACAGCATTGCATCCATAGAATTCCTTTGTCGTAATAACTCATCCATACCAACTTCTACTTCATTGCCTCCATTTCCAACATGCGAAGAACTGTTATCATTGTAGGAATTCCAAATTGGTGAGGATGGACACAGTGGAAATTAAATAGGTGTTTGATTCAACCATGCTTTGTATGCTTCCTCTCCAAGTTGCACTCTTTTTCAGACTTCTCTCTATTTTCCATTGTATTGGGGTGAAACATAAGATTGTAGGTAGGTCTCCCATCATCGGAATCCCAATTTAAAAAAATATTGAACATTATATCGATAATATGAGTAAGCACAATGCAATTGGTTTGATCTATTATTATACAAAACAATTATTACATAAGCATGAGAATCATTTCCAATAGAAAATGATAATATAAAAACCATTTATAAAGCAAATGTCCAGATTGAGCGATAAATTAACATTAATTCCACATTAAATATAAAAATTTAAAATTGAGTGACATATTTTGAAATTCAATTTATAAATTAAATTAACAATTTATAAAACATAATTTCAAATTGAGTAATACATTAACATGGATCCCATTATAAATTTCCAAATACAAATAATCAATGTTTTTTTGTCTTACGCCCCAAGGGAACGTTTAAGGGTAATCCCAATGCGAGACGTCTTTGATAAGCGGGTGGTGGTCTATGAAAGTTGTAGTTTATTAACAACTTGTCACCATGAGACAAACTACGTATTGCATGTACAACAAGAAATCTTGACACTTTCCTTTTCATAAAGAACTCCTAGTCATTGAATTTTTCCTCAAATAAACAATTTGCATAAAATAAATTCAAGCACCTAGAACTATTTTTATGAACCCCAAATATGTTAGATTTTTAATGGTTATACAAGATATAAAAAAATTTAGCATCGTAACATCATAACCATAAGCAAAGGATCACTGAAAGAAAGAAAAAAGAAGCAATACAAGAGAACACAAATATTTTCCTCAAGGAAACCACAATGGAAACCCTACAAAACTTCCTCAATGTAGAATTCAACCAAGGCAGTCTAAAACCCCAGAAACAAGAATAGTTGCTCATCTTCCACAGTAGACTCTCTCTCTCTCTCTCTCTCTCTCTCTCTCTCTCTCTCTCTCCAGTGCAATACTTGAGTGTAAGATATGTGAGAATGAGAGAGGCGCCTCACCTATTTATATTCTTCAATTGACTTGACCTCTAACTTAACAAGGTTGGCTTCTCTAACTGACTGGGCCCACTTTTCCAACTGGACACCATAAATAACATTTATTGTATTGATACTTGGGTATTATTGACCTGACTTACATCCGAAGGTTTACATTGATTATTTCACATGACCAATTACATCAAGTACATCTTTTAATGGAGGAATAACATCTTCAAAGGAGAATACAACAAAAGTACAATAGAATACTTCTGAATTTACAATACTTTAACACTCCCTCTTAACTAGGAAGGTATTCTACATTAACAACAACCATCATCACAACTGTACAACATACTGGTGAATCTCTATATGTCATAGGAAGTTTTGGAACAACATCATGCATCTTCATCATCAAACTCAGTATGAGAATACTGGATCTTCTTCTGCAACCACAGTATGTAAATGCTGAATCATCTTCTATGAGTATTGGATCATCTTCTGCAACCTCACTATGCAAGTACTAAATTGTCTATGAGTATTGGATTGTCTTTCGCAACATTAGTATCATCTTATGTGAGTACTAGATCATCTTCTAGATATTGTATCATCTTATGCAACATCAGTATGTGGATACGGAATCATCTTCTGAACATTGAACCTTCTTCTGTAACATCAGTATGTGTATACTAAATCATATTCTACCACATCAGTATGTGAATACTGAATCATCTTCCAGACCTTCTTCTTGAAGCGAATAATTATTTCTCTCACACAATAATATTACCAAAAGACTTGGAATATTAAATAAGCCATAATAATATATAAATTGATCTTAGAATAGATATAATGATAGATTACAAAGTGAGTGCCATATATATATTAATCGTAAAGGCACTTTGGATACTATCCATGAAAGAATGTGTCATTTTAGAATTGTTTACTAATAACTATTTATTAATTATTAATTATTAATTATTAATATCAATATGTATTAATATTAATAATTAATATTGATTTTAATAGTTATTATTAAATATATAATAGTTATTTAATTATTATTTTATGTTCATTACATTGCCTTCCCCTTAAGGGAATCTTTGTCCTCAAAGATGTATTGGACATTAATGTCTCATTTATTTTAATCTGTCGTCACGGAATTCTTTTGCTTTTGTATTTGCGACATTTGAGGAGATGAGCCGATATGAATTACGGATTCCCCAGGAGAATTGTCACATCGTATATGTTGTGGTCCATCCCAGATCTATTTTTATTGGAGCTCTGAGATCTTTTTGTGGGACAATTCGTCTCAATTGTTGCTTCGTATGTCAATATTTTCGCATGTCCACATAAGTCTTTTGTGAATATTCATTTTGACCCTCTCGTTGGTCAAAATGACTATTATAATTAGGATGTCTGTAAGGTGTAGGTGTTGTTTGTTCTTCTTTCTTTTGGACTACGACGAGGACTGTCTTCACTTCCTTGATTTGATTTTTGGATGCATTTTCCTAGATTGTGCTTCTTGGTTCTCCAGTAGATTGTTCATGATTCTGAATCTTTTCGATTCTTTCCTCTTGCGATTTTTTTCAATTTCTAACTCCTTGATCTGATTATGTAGTTCCTGATTACTATTATTTAGACACTGGTTTTCTTCTTGCTTTTCTAGTATTTTTCCTTCGAAGTCTTCACTGAAGTGTTCCTTCTTACTACTATTTTTTAATTTTTTGATTTTTGTAATCATGGTTTTGTTATGATTTCTTAATCTGAAAATTTCTTCAGAACTATTGGATATTGTTTTATTACTCTTTCTGATCTCCAACTTGTGTTCCTTTTTAGAGTCGTTGTTTTGTTGTTGAAGAAATTTTATCTATTGTCGATATTGGTCGACCACTGATTCTTGATATTCTACTTTGTGTCGTATGTGTGTCAGTTCTTCATCTCCGTCGTTAATGATTTTGTTCAAGCGTATTATTTCTGCTTCATAATCAATTATTTCTTTCTTTATATCTTAATTTTTTTGTCTCTAATTGAAATCATTTTCGTCTTTTAATTTCTTAATTTGGGCCGGCAATTTTTCTATATGATTGTTTTGGTCGGAAATTTTTTGTTCCTTGCGCTCTTTTTGCATCTTATGTAATTTAATCAACATTTTCGATTTCGTATTTATGTCCCGTAACTCTTCATTGTCTCTCTGATAACGATTTAGCTTGGCTTCTAATTTCTCTATTTGTACTTGTAGACCAACTTCCATGGTCTCTGACTTCTTTAATGATAGATGGTTGTCAATTTCTTGATGAGTCTTCCTTTGACGTTTTGACTCTTCGTCGATTGTTGATCTTCCTTGATTTTGGTTTTTTATTCGTCGATGGACAGTCTTGTTGACTTGACTTTTTCTTCTTCTGTTCTTTTTTTTTTACGAGGGAGACTTCTTTGATTAAGTTAAATAACCCATTTTTTTTCTTTTTTTTTTCCAAAAATAATATTCAATAATATTGTTTCTTTGTATTTCTTTTCCTTTTTTTGTTTCTTCCCTTCTTCTTCTTTTATAATAATTATTAATTAATTAATTAATAATTATATTAATTTTTTTATAAAATATATATATATAATAATTAATTATTGTATTAATTATTATATAATAAAAATCTTTATTTTATTATTTTATATAATAAAACAAAAAATGGAAGTATTATAAATATATTATAATAATTCAAAGCAAAGCAAAACCTAGGTTGAAGCTGGAAAACAAAACCATATGTTTGTTTTACTTTAAAAGCAAAACCATGTGTTTGTTTTACTTTAACTTTTCTTTTTTTTACTTTCTTTTTTCTTTCTTTTGTTTTTTTACTTTTTTTTTTTCTTTTATCTTTTCTTTTTAACTTTTTTTCTCTCTTTTCTTTTCTATGTTTTTTTTTCTTTTTTTCTTTTTTTAAGTTTTCTTTTTCTTTTGGATAATGTTCAATGTTTTAGGGAAACCCTAAAATAAGGCTACAAGCCAAAAACCAGACAAGGTCTGAGAATTAAGGCCAAAGGCCCAGATCAGCCAAATGAGGCTCTGATACCACTTGAAGCGAATAATTATTTCTCTCACACAATAATATTACCAAAAGACTTGGAATATTAAATAAGCCAGAATAATATATAAATTGATGATAGAATAGATATGATGATAGATTACAAAGTGAGTGCCATATATATGTTAATCGTAAAGGCACTTTGGATACTATCCATGAAAGGATGCGTCATTTTAGAATTGTTTACTAATAACTATTTATTAATTATTAATTATTAATATCAATATGTATTAATATTAATAATTAATATTGATTTTAATAGTTATTATTAATTATATAATAGTTATTTAATTATTATTTTATGTTTGTTACATATAACATCAATATGTGAGTATTGAATCTTCTTCTGCCACATCAATAGGTGAATCCTAAATCTTCTTCTGCAACATCAGTATGTGAATACTGAAACATCATTTGCAACATCGGTTTGTAAATACTGAAACATCATCATCTGCATCACCAGTATGTAAATACTGAAACATCATTATTTGCATCACCAGTATGTAAATTATGAAACATCAACATATGCATCATCAGTATGTAAATACTGAAACAACAACAACATCATTAGCATGTTAGTTATAAATAAAACATCATCAATAAATGATATATCATCATCTACATTATCAGCATAGAGATGTTGGAACATCATCATCATCATCAACATAAAAATGTTGAGACAACATCATCATCAACAACACAAAGTGTCGTGACTTCAACCACATTAACATTATCAGCACAGAGTGTTGGGACCACAACCATATCAGCATCATCAACACAAGGTGTTGGAACCATAGCCACATCATCAACGTCAACATACAAATGTTGAAGCAACATCATTATCAACATCAGTATAGATATACTGAAATTACCTCACCGTCATCAGTATAGAAATATTGAAACTATCTTATCAAAATCAGTATAGAAATAATGAAACTACCTCATCAATATCAGTATAGAAATATTGAACCTACCATATCAACATCAGTATGAAAATATTGAGCTTTCCATATCAACATCAGTTTGAAAAATACTGAACCTGTCATATCAGTATTGGAATACTGAAAATATTTCAACAATCATCCAAACAACATCAATATGAAATATTGATCCTGGTGCATCAATATAGGAATACTGAAACTATCTCAGCAATCAATTCAACAATCAACAATCATCAATGTAGTAACACTGAAACTTAAACAATCAACAATCATCAATCATCAGTGTAACAACACTGGAACTATCTCAACAATCATCAGTATAGTAAATACTAAAGCACACATCTCAGCAATCGGTATAACAATACTGAAGCAAACATCTCAGCAATCATCAATATAAAAATACTGAAGAAAACATCTCAACAATCATCAGTATAACAATACTGAAGCAAACATCTCATCAATGATCAGTATAATAATACTGAAGCAATCATCTCAATAATCATGAATATTGAAGCAAACATTTCAGCAAACATCTCAGCAAACATCAGTATAAAAATACTGAAACAATCGTCTCAACAATAATCAAAACATCTCAACAACCATCATCAACAATCATCAACAATCAATAGTATAACAATAATGAGGATACATCTTTCCCTTCAACATCTCAGAGCAGCATCACAGTGAGTTCTCTAGTAGATCCATATGGGCATTTTTTCTAACTTACTAACTCTTTCGACCAAACAAGCCTAGTTAGACAGATGGATCTCCTTGGGGACCAAAAAATCCTTGTCTGGCTTACTAACCCTTTTGGGCCCAACAATCCTAGCCAGACATACTAATACCCCTAGGATCAACAGGCCTTGTCTGACTTACTAACCCTTCGGGCCAAACAAGCCTAGCCAGACGTACCCTCCTCTAGACTGAGCTACTCACCACTGCATCCATCATCCATATATTGTCACTCCCTCTTTCAAGGGAGATCCTTTCATACTACACCAAGCTTTTCTTTGAAGTATTCAAACTTTACACAAGCCAGAGGCTTAGTCAACACATCTTCCACTTGTTCCTTTGTAGGAATATGCTTGATCTTTACATCTCCCTTCTACAACTTGTTCTTTAACATTCTCTTTTTGTACATCCACAGTTGAATCGTATATTTACAACTCGCATCATTCTTCTTTTGTGCATATGTAACTGTATCATTCTTCTCTTGTACATACACGACTGTATCATAAATCTGTAACTTCATCATTTCTTCTCTTGTAGTTGATTGCTGTTGGAGCAGGGTCCCGCAGCTACAGAAGAAACTGCTAGTTTTGGTGGAAAGATATAAGTTTTGGCAGAAAGAAGACAGGGCAGAGCTACGACGCCGTAGCACGTTTCCAGCTGGAGAGCAGAGCCGAAAACTATGACTTTTGGGATAGAAAAGTCAAGAAGGCAACGGTACCCGAGCGGCCGAGAGAAGAAAGCTCAACCACTGCATTGAAGGTAGCGGCAGAAGACAGGAGGGCTCAGCGACCCTCATAAATAAGAAGGAGCAACGAGGCTCAAGCATTGAAGGCGAAGGACAGGAAGAGAAGCGGTGCATAGTACCCATGGTCAGTGCCGGGAAGCATGGAAGACTGCAGAGAGCTGTGGTGTGATAGGAAGCGGCTACCTCAAGGACAGAGAGGACCGACTGTCACTAATTAGGGTTTGGGTTTACTGTTGGGACAGGCCCACAGTGTTGTAATGGTGAGACCTTCGGGCCGCCTATAAAAGCTTACATTTTTTATTGTAAAGGGTTAGCTAATCAGTTAGTTAGCCAGTTGGTTGGCTCATAGGATTGAGTCATTAGTTTTTCAGTTGATCATTTTGTAGCTCAGGAGTCAGTCAGACAGACTGTGCTGTAACGATCCAGACACTTAGCTTGTCTATGAGTCATTTGAGTCTGTATGTAACCATCCACAGAGAGGAAGAGAGGGAAGGATATATTGAAAGAAGGGCAATATAGAGATAGAAATTGACCAGAGATCTAGAAGAGATCTCGCACTGCATAGGCGATGCAACAGACTGTGCTAACTTCCCTCGAGATATATAATAGAAGCACAGTTTGGTGGACGTAGCTCCCATCCTGGGGGTGAACCACGTTAAATCTGCGTGTTATGTGTTGCATGAATGTGTTTGTACTTGCTTATCTTTACTGGTTATTATGCATGTAAGGTTAGTTGCAGTAAGTGAATGTATGTATTGTCCAGTTCACGGTAATGCAGGAAGATAGAGATAAGTTGAAGTATTTTAGTAAGCTGCTTAAAGACTCCTTTACGTCTGTTTCTAATGACCATTTAATCACAATATAACTTCTTTAAAGTAGAGTTTCGCACACCGGCACAGTCAACGCTAAGAGCGCAAAGTCGTGGTGGTAGGATATCGCAGAGAGGCGATATCGCACCGGCAGAGGAGCTGCGGTGCACGATACTGTGAGCTGAGGGCTTAGCGTTGAGGAGAGGGTTGGTGTTTCGCGGTGTGCAGAGGTGCGATAAGGTTGGAGGTATTGTGAGTAAGTGGAAGTTGTGCAATGAGGGAAGAGACTGTGCGACTTGCGCGTGGATAAGAATCGCACGGCTAAAAGTGTTGCGAGTAGACGGGGACGTAGGATGTGCAGAACCTGGTCCAAGACACTTGAGTCTTGGCCAACCCATTAGATTCACTTCGGGTGAGACTTCAGATCGCTTCGCGGTCTGTTGCCGAAAAGGGCCAGTGAATTTGGGGTGTTGTTGATTAATTATAGTAAACCCGGGTCTGCCCATGCAATCAACAATTGCATACCATCCTTCCTACAATTCAAATATAGTTGTATGATTAGAAACATTTTGTAACGTATTCAAAATGGAAAATTCTCATGCATAAAGATATATATAATCATGCAACTATTTCCGCTAATGCAACAATCATCTATATCCCGTCTACGGTAAATTTCTATATTCCTTCCATCTTTCCAAGACATCATTTTAGCAAGGAGGTTTCATAAGTAACAATGGAACAACATAAGGCACATACCCATCACCTGCATATTAGTAGGAAACTACAAATATTCTAATATGGATAATAGATTTCCTTAATCTAGAAACATGTCTATGTACACATCTTGAACAACTAGATATATAGGAAATGACAATTCAAATAATTATCTTTATTTGTTTGGTAGAATCCATCTTGATCTCTGTCTTCTTGGATTACTGGAGACTCCTCCAATGTGTTCAACTTCATCATATGATTCTGAGGACCTGTTCCTATCTTACTCATGATTGGAAATACTGAGCAAGTCTTCTTACAACATAGATCACATAGGACTGTGTCTGTGTGTCCTACCAGTACATCTCTTCTTATCCAATGATGAAATGGATAAGAGTATAATCTTCATCAAGATAGTTCTTCTGGACCATATTCTTGATTACTTTGAGGAATATTTACTTGCTTTGTTCTCAGCTGCAATATATTCATCCTTGGTTGTATTGAGAGAAACACTCTGCTTTCTGCAATATGTTGGAGTGATATTTATGTTCGCAACACTATCAAATAAATTCATCATATCTATGCAGTACCCTTTACGTTCCACACCATTTTCTCTACATATTTTACTTGGATAAGTAAAAACGTCCTCTAGATTTCATCATACCTCTAATCTAAGAATCATGTCAAGATTATCGAGCTTTGAGATCTATTGTAGTCACTCCCTCTGAGGTGGAGCACCATCCTGCCTCTATATATGTATTAGGACACTGGAGTGACAGGTATCCTCCAATGCTACTAATATTCTTTGTATCCATCTATGTGCTTTTCATCCTTTATAGGATTCTATATTCAACCTTGTAGTAAAGGTTGGGATCTACAACACTTTAGCTAATCCTTAAGCTCCTTATGTAACTATATGTGTTGTTCGATGGGTGCCTACTGAACTTGTATCAATCCTCCTGTGCATAGGTGGTTCTCTATAGAGAGTCTCAAACCATATAGGTTGCTCGATCTATTCTTATACTTTGATTACACCAACTATCTAGTGTAATATTTATTACTTAAGAGGTGTGTCTAGCCCCTAGAGCAGTGTCTTGTCGACTCTCTCTCTTTTATAGAAACTACGAACCTTGCTTCAAATCTTTTGGTAATTTGATCTGTGGTATACTTGATCTTGTAGATCTACTTGGAAGACTTCATAAAACTTCTCGTCATGTCTTGAACTCATATCCAAACATCATTATGTATTATTGACCTGTACTTCTATATCATATCATCCTTCCATCACAATTGAACTATTGAGTTGTGAGATGTCCTTCTATTCTTGACGAAAATGTTATTCCTTCTTATTATTTCTCTACTTGGCATGAGTTGTTAGGGCTTGATTGTCATCTCTTCTTCTTATGCCATCAATCAATCGTGTAATCCTCCATATGTGATCTTCCTCCTAGAACAACTCTCTTGACTTAATTTGGAAGACCATTCAAAATTCCAATTTATGCTTCTGCTTCTTTGACATTGTCTTCAATAGATTCTTATTGCTCCTTGAGATGAGATCTTCTTGTGAAGTAATCACTAAATGTTTTCTGACATTGTACCTTTACATCCTTGATTTGAGTTCTCAGGATCATCTTCGTACATGTTGTTAATTGCATCAAACATATCCTTGGGAGTCTTCAAGGATGATACATTTGAGATCCAATGGAGACGTAAATACTGATCTTTGTTTTGACTAGGTCCTTCTTTGATTCGATATTCATCTATATCTGTAGCTTATTCTTTGACATAGTTCTTCGTGGCATGCTTCTTCAAGTATGATAAGCACTCTATAATTCCATGCTTATAAGTTCTCGACACTTTCAAGTTTGTCCTCAAGCTTGGTATTGTTTTTCATCATGATAAAAATGAGAACCTCAAATAGAAATAGAGAGGATGGAACTTACTAGTGATATTACTTCAACTTGATGCTTGCTTGAAGGATCTTTTGAAAGACTACTTCTAGTGGACCTAGGGTTTGACAGAGAAACCCTAATTTTGTCAACTTAGGTATCTTTCAGATATGATTGGATAGAAGGATGCACCTCCTCAAGGAAAGCTAAGCATCATACTTTTTCCCCCAAAACTGTGGACAGAACTTCAAAACATTTGATGCCCTAGTTTTCTCCGACAGTAGTGTTAGGTCAAAAAATGAATGTCCACAAAATGAGAAACTTCTTGCATAGAGATATGTGCCCTCCTAGGAATAATTTGATGGTCCTCCTTTTTCAACTGATTGGTGGAGGGAATTTCCTGGAACAGAAAGCCCTAGTTTTTCTCTGGCTTCTTCTGTAGAAATGACTGATCTTGTTTCTACTATAGCTTCGAATTTTTGGCTACTCAAGGTCTAAAAAAATCATCCTGAGGTATCATGGTCTGTCTTCTTTCCAACCCCATAGGTTAAAGCAGAATTGGACTCACCAGGTGGGACTTATGCGAAGTTTTACCAGGGTAGAGTAAGATTTTATCTTCGACATGTCAAAGTTTCAGCTCCTGATCCTTCTCCAATCTCTAGTTATACTGAAAGTACCAACATGACTAGTTTTTGTCTTCTAGGGTTTTCAAGCATGAAACCCTAATATTCAGTAGTTATAGCTGTAGCAATTCTTCGGCTGCACGAAAACTTCTTTCAAGGTGGATCTGATACCATGTTAGATTTTTAATGGTTATACAAGATCTAAAAACATTTAGCATCATAACATCATAACCATAACCAAAGGATCACTGAAAGAAAGACAAATGCAGCAATACAAGAGAACACAAAGATTTTCCTCAGGCAAACCACAAGGAATAAAACCTCGCAAAACTTCCTCAGTATAGAATTCGACCAAGAGAGTGTAAAACCTTGGCAACAAGAATAGTTTCTCATCTTCCACAGTAGATGTTCTCTCTTTCTCTCTCTCCAGCACAATACTTGAGTGTAAGATATGTGAGAATGAGAGAGACGCCTCACCTATTTATATTATTTAGTTGACTTGAACTCTAACCTAACAGGGTCAACTTCTCTAACTAACTGGGCCCACTTGTCCAACTAGACACCACAAATAACATTTATTATATTGATAATTTGGTACTATTGACCCGACTTACATCTGGAGGTTTACATTGATTCTTTCACATGACCAATTACATCAAGGACATCTCTGAATGGAGGAATAACATCTCTGAAGGAGAATACAACAAAATTACAATAGAATATCTTCGAAAGTTACAATACTTTAACACAATATTCCATGAGTGTGTGGACGACCATCTATATATAACAGGTTCTCCCTATTAAAGTTTCCAGATACATAACCATTCATGCACATACTATACATGGAAATGTTATTCTTATATTTAACAATATTCAAGTAATCAGACCGACAACAGATAGGACCACAAAATGGCATATGTGCTACCGTTTTTTTGTGAGGAACAAGTACATGTGACAGGATAAACAACCCAAGATCTTTGGCATCAATATTAGACTTTGCAGTCATAAAATGATTACCACAAAAGGAGAAACCAATTTCAACATCAGGAACAAGTAGAGAAGACAACCAAGCATCATACAAAGCATGGTTGTAAGAAGTTTTATATTTACTTTGCAAATTCACAAGAAGGGATAAATCATCACTACCCTCCAACAATTGGATGGACCATGGTGTGTACTTGGACAATTTTTCTCTAAACTCATGCAACTTTTTGGATATTCTAGTAGATATGGCTTGGGTGACATTCAAATCATACTTTGGATCTCTAGAACTTTCAGTTGACTGAAAATAAGTAGAG
Organism: Pseudotsuga menziesii; assembly: GCA_001517045.1. Classification (NCBI taxonomy): domain Eukaryota; kingdom Viridiplantae; phylum Streptophyta; class Pinopsida; order Pinales; family Pinaceae; genus Pseudotsuga; species Pseudotsuga menziesii. The sequence goes on from LPNX011048829.1 coordinate 442,379, forward strand.
GGGTTCCTCAATTTAGAATGAGACATAGTCACTTTTGGCTTCCAACTTTTTCAAAAAAGAGCATAGAGAAGTGTTCCTGCGTGTCTTTTTATATCACCTATTGGATTTTTTATTGCAGTAGAGGGTATTAGACCATCAACACTGGGTAATATATCATTGGTGTGATGTGTGAGTGTGACACATTGATGGTTCTCCTTCAACCCTTGACATTTTGAACAACCACAAACTACTAGGGTGTCATAAAAGAGTTCTAGCTCACAATGAATTATCGTCATTGAACCAGGATTGTGTCTTGAATATGACATGTTACAATTTGCAGGGTAAAGCAGCTACTCGTTCTCATCTATGAACTAATTGCAGTATCTTTTTCCTGATAAGAGCTTACAACGTTTTGATACTAGTCGAATTTCTTGTGCATCAGAACTCAAACCTGAATTGGGATCTTGTAATAAATTATAAATTGATAGTAAAATTCACATGGATAAGTAACATAAATTCAAATAAATAGTCAAAATATAAATCAAACCTGAACTTACTAGGGATGGAAAGGGAGAACTCGTCGAACTTTGAACATGATGGAATGAGATGGAATTTGAAGAATTGGCCATTTGATACTACAATTTTTTCTCTCTGCATTTCAGCCAAATCAAAAACCAATATACATCTATACAATCCTTTTTTTTCAAGGACTATATTACAATCTAACTTCCAATATAATTTGGAAACCATTTTGTAAGAACAAGGTGAGTTTAAGCAACATACATATACTATGAAATATTGTAACTAGTGTGGTTGAATACTAAAAGAAAAATTGAGATGAATATATAATTTCAAGTGGACCCACAAAAACCCAACATTTAAAAGTTAAACAGGTGTGTCTATTCAAATATACACGCACCAGTGTGCTCTAACAGACTAAACACACTTGTGCTTAACAATGATAAACACACCGTGAAAGAATCTCTGCAAAATCCCCCTCGGGAGAAAATATCTGCTATATTTTGTAGTAGATATTTATACATGCATTATACACAATTATTCATTATGATGCATTTTATAAACACAAGCACATCGGAGCATCATATGTATATGTGCATCAATGCATGATATTTTTTTTAAGTAGGGAAATGTCAATGCTTAACAACAATAAGTGCACCATGAAAGAACCTCCACAAAAACCCCTGCAGTATAAAATATACACTACATTTGGTAGTGGATATTTATACATGCATTTTTACACTAGTTTTCATTTCGATGTGTTTTGTAAACACAAGTGCACCATTGCGTCATAAGTATATGAACACCGAGTATTGAGATTTTTTTTAAGTTGCAGGACGTCGGTGACTTTTATAAATTAATTCACCGATGTGGCATGGACATGAGCGCACAAAACTGTCAAAATTTCAAAATTAAAAAAAAAATCGCACAAGCTATTTTTTCCCTAACTTGAAAAAATGGCAACAATTTGAAGTTCAAAAATTAATTCTAAATTTTGTTTAAAAGCAAAAAACCTAAACACCAATTCATTATTTCGCCAAAATTTTCAGGGGAGAGCTTTGGAACAGAGATTTACGCGGAAGGTGTTTGGAGTAACTGGTTTATTTTGAGGATCAAAATTTGTCAGGTATGGTGGATGAAACAAAACCATGCATAGTAAAAATTTCAAGTATGTAAATATTATTGTTGATCTTATTATCTTATCTATAATTTAATTAGGTTTAGAGAAAACAACTTTATACTTGTATTCAATGTTGCAACCTTTATTTTCTCATTGCTTCTTTTCATTTGATGTGGCTACAAAATTTTACATTAGGGTTTAAATCGCTCTATTGTTATACACAATTACGATTTCACCTTTTAGGGATTTTAGATTTGTTGAAATTGTGAATATATATATAGAAATCGTAGTGCAAGATGGGACCATTTTTTGGATCGAATATGTAACCATGTTAACCCTCTAAAGTTTTTTTATTTATGTTTTTTAATTTTTCTAAAAAAACGAATGCGTCAAAATCAGTGTGTTTTTTTTTTAAACGCATCGATGCGCATTTCGATAGAGCGCATCGCTAATGACATGCGGCACACAATGTTTTCTTGTTTTTCATTTCTTGGTTGTCTAGTATCTGTGTGTTTATACATATATAACATCGACAATGGCGGGAACTCACGATTTTTTATTTCCATAAAATGATAAATACTTTGCAGTCATTCACAATGCACCTGTGTTGGCATAACGCATCGGTGCACCTGTGTTGGTATAACGCATCAGTGCGTCTTTGTGTATAGATGCACCTCTACATTTTATTTGATAAAACACATCGATGCTAGACTTGTTTTCTATTTTGAAGGTCTATAATTATTTGGATAATATATTAATAACGTATGGATTTAATAGTCTAGGTTGTTTATTGATAAAAATGCATGGTATGAGTTCAATGAACAAAAACTTTAGTCAACATGATGGAAGCACATCCAGGATTACAAAGAAGGCAAGTGGTTCTAATTAATTTTTGTATTTAAATTAATTTAATTGAATTATTTGTAAATTTCACTAATATGTATTGGTTAATGTGTGACATGCAAAGACAAAAAATGACGAAGCTTATAAGATTCTTGCCAATCTAAGTCCGGAAGAGCATAAAACATTGATAGAAAGGTTGCAGAGGGATGAATCAATAGAATAAGAAAGAAGTCAGTATGAATTATTTCTTCAAATTTGAGTAATAATGTACTTATGATTATTCACCAATATGTTTCAAATAATCTAATTCACATATGTTGAATTTTATGTAGGGACTGATAGCAACAAAATTCAATGTTATCATGAGGAAAAAAATTACTAAAGATGCAAATGATGATCAATTTGTCCTTATCTCATCTAGAGTGGTGTTGGAAGTTAATAGAAGGGGCAACTAATCTTATAATACTATGAGGGATATAGTGGAAAGAACGTACATACACACTTTTTACTTACAGTACAAAAACAAATGGTTAATGAGACATGTTAGACTTGCAATAGCAAAAACATACAACAACGAAAAAGAATCATTCAAAAAGTAATATTCATAAACATTTTTATGTAGAATATGTATGTATAACTACTAAAAAGCGTCATTCCTTCAATAATTTTAATTATGCTATATTTTTCAATTTTTCATATCAATAGAAAAATTGTTTAATGTCATTTTACATTTCCAGGAAGATAAAAAAAATCCCAAAGGATGAACGAGGTGATATGCTAAATGTGCCATTAGGGGTGTCCAAAAAAGTGTACAAGGAGATGGTCAATGAAATAGACATACTTGCATCACAAGAGGAGCCATCTCAACAACAACGTGCTTCAAATGTATGAAATCATTGATTCTTAAGATTATGTACATATCATTAATTAATTCAACATTAAATATTCATTTTCAATTATTTTGTTAATACAGAAAAGAAAAGAAAATGGAACCTAGTCAGCATACAAGACAGGACGACAAAGAAAAAGGGGTTGATAGCAAAGTTTGTGAGTATTTTTTATTTCCTTACAAGAAATTAAAATTAAGATTTCGTAGTGGTTGTGGTTTGTCTATTTAATTTTTGTTTTCACTGCCAATACTTGGATGTCTTCAAACAGGTGTTAACATACGAAGAGGAACCATAAGAAGGATTAATTGACATTGGGTTAAGCAAGGGTTGTGAGTATATGTTGGTGTATCAAAAATTATTTGTGGAATTTTTAAGTATCTATATTGTTTTACTTCTCTCATTTTATAATTAATAAAACAAATGGATGGCATGAGACATATTTTGAAGGAATGTGTGTCATTCATTACTCAATTATTATGATGCAGGCATGTCACTTTTCAATTTACATTCATGTATACTATCTATTTTATTTTTCATTATTCTCGACACTTTATTTTTATGTTTGCAAATGGAAGCTAAAGAAGAGGAAAACAATCGAGCCAATGAATAAAACATTCAACCAAATAACCTAATTGATGCAAGTGGCTCGAGCACCAATAACAGTTCCAACCAAGAATGATGATCCATATTTAATTTTAATGTTAATGCAAGTTGTTGTAGCTTGCTATATATTTTGAAATAATTGTCTATGAAAATCAGACATTTTGTATAATAATGTACTAGACAAAATGTCTGAATTGAAATAACGAGTTACCAATAACTGTAACAATTACATGCATGTTGACATTTTGATTATTGTTATCTCTATGTTGTCTTATTTTGTATGACAAACGCACTGTTATTGATGTATAATAAAATTAAAAAAATTATTCAATGCATTCTTCAATGTTATTGTCAAATGTTAAATGTGAAACGATACACTCGTAATTAAATGTATGCATGATTAAATATTAAAATATATGATTTCATCTATAATATAAGAAATTAATCCAAGCAAACCGAGTAATTAAAATTGAAATGAATAGTACTATAAAAAAATATTTCAATTTCAAATCAATAAAGAAATTAAAAAGATAAAAAAAATATTATATATATATANCGAACACTAATAAAACTCACATACACAATCATTAAAATTGAAACGAATAGTACTATAAAAAAAAAGCTTTCAATTTCATATGAATAAAGGAATAAAAATTTATAATATATATATTTGGTTGCAATGTCAGTAACCACTATTCAAAGAATCATATGTGGTGCTTTTGGTAATCGATAACGAACTGGTGCATTTACGGGAACTCTATGCACTATTTATGTAAATTAAACACACAGTTAAATTTTAAATCAGAGGTTCCCACTTGCCAGATGGATTCACTGATGCATTTTCATTTGTTTTTCGCACCGGTGCATGTCATTGGTTTATACACACCAATAACAATGAAATCTTACTTGAATCGATGCTTTATATGTTTTTAAGTGCCCCGGTGTGTTCAAGTTGTTTAAATGCATCGGGTTATTTTGATAGATTATAAGCATTGGTGCATTACACAATTGAATGCATCAGTGTACTCATATCAATCAATCACGTTAGCGAAGATAAAAATTAAATTTTGTACGGTGCATACGATGTGACATATTACATCGATGCATTTGTTATTTAAGAAATCACTGGTGCATATAATCGATACACAAGCACCGATGTGGCGTTGAAATTTTGTTATTTTCGGTGCTCATTCTGTCTGAATCCACTGGTGCAGATACTTTACATTATACAACTCCCATACATTGTGTTATGTAACACATCGGTGCGTCGATATGGAACTAAGCACGTTGATAAAAAAAACATCCGCTAAAAATCTGGCCGTCGAACCTTTTTATTTATGAAATATATCCATTATAACCTTTGTTAAAATACTCGCTACCATTGGAAGAGGTTGCAACGGATGCTTTTTTTACTTCTTTTGTCAATTTTGTAACACTAAAATCTTCAGTTGTTACCTCCACTACATGGTCTTTTCCTTGTAGTGATGTCACATGCATGTTTGTGGTTTATTTACCAGACATGACACAAAATCCTCAAGGGAAGGTTTCCTTTAACACAAAATCCTCAATACCCCTTGCTGCCAAGTTTTTGCCTCATTAGGGATGCTCTATCTCCATCTTTATCATTGCCTTGAGCCTACATGTTCTCTTCCTCTAACATAATCATCTTTATGATGCCTTGGGACTAATTTTTTAATGGAGTTGTACTCTAAGAAAGGTATTTTCCCAAGGACTGTTCACAATAAGTTAGACACCCTTAATAATTTGTCAATTTCTACTATGCATGGATGTTTCTGCTATGTGCAAACAATATCATTAAACAAATAATATCTCACTATCACCCACAAAAATATAGGTGATTTATATAATATGTCATAAGCTTAAGGGAAGGCTCACTTCCTAAACTTTTACAATGTGGTCAATCTATTTTAGCTAAACTTTTTTCTTCTTTAGACCTCTTAAAATTAGTCTTCCTTCATGATGTGCCTATGGCACTTTGCAACTTAATATGCATCTCTAAATTGATTTGAATGGCAATTGTTATAACTTATATATATAAATAAAACAATCTTTATCTTCTACTTGACATCTAAAAAAGTTCCTCCCCACCGCAGGTGAACACTAGATTGGTTTTGGGGGAGGCCGAGAGGCACGTGGTAGGGCTCTCAGCCTTCTGTGCTAACACCTCACCGCCCTCACCAGGCCTATGTTAACCACGCATCTCACATGCGCAGACGGCATCATACTTATTTGCACCCTCGCCCATCCATCAAACAACGGTTGCAACCTCTGAGCTGGATGGTGGCAAGTACAAATTTTCATAGCTTGGTAATTACTTCAAGTCACAGGATTATGATGGTTTTGATTGGGAATATTTGGTGGAGTGATGTGCATTACTCCTGCATGCAGGATAATGATGCTACTTCACTGAGTTTTATGGACATTTACCCTCTCCATGGGAAGGCTATCCCTCGATGTACTCTCGGACCCGTGGGGAAAACTCTTCAGTTTCTGTTGATTGAAGGGTGGTGGGATACTACGGAAGGGTGGTGCCATCTACGCGCTGTGGTCTACAATCACGGGCGCTCTCAGGATACAGATAACCTGGGTAAGCAAATTTTTCTTCCTGCGTTTGGCTTTCAGCTCCAACCCTGGACTACTCGGTCCTCTTATATCATCTCGCTGAGTGGATTAGCGAGACTCTTATTCCGACCGACACTCCTACCGCCCTTAAGTTTTTCGACGCTCTTCCCCATTGCTCTATTGGGTCTTCTACAAACATCCCCGCCTCTATTTGTAACTTCCTCTTGAACCTCAACTGTGATTTCTCTCTGCTCTTGCTGATTTCCTTCACGCTGGTCATCATGCCTCTCCGTAAGTACTCCTGCTTTGTTTATTCCCCTCCTGGGATTGGCAGGCCAAATCCTATGAGTCCTCCCCTCGGTTTCCAGAAAATGATTGTGGAGAAGAACAAATGGTATAAACAGGAAATTCCTGAGTCTATCCAAGCCAACAACCAAAATTTCTAGAGAGAGGTGGAGTTGGAAGGCACTTGCTTGGGAATTGAGGAGATTAAAAATTAATTTAAGGATTTAGTCCCCTATCCTGGCACCTCCACGGGCAGGATAACCTTGTATCAGAAATCCTTGGAACTCCAGTGGTCGCAAAAGGTTATCCTTGGCAAAAATTTGGTGGAAAAAGACGAGCAACATGGGGAAATTCTGCTTCAGCAGGATAAAATCATGCTGATCCTGCACAAGATTTTGGATAATCAGGCTAAGCTCACCAAGAGACTGGGCATGAAGCTCGAACCTCATGGACACTTGTTTGATTGATCATGTTCTTTTTTCAGTCCTTGTTTTGGTCTTTCTCTGTTTTAAAAAAGACTATTGTTAATGGATACTTTTTATGTTTTCATGAAAGAAATTTTTCTGAGACTTATCAGGAACTCTCAATCATTCTGGTTCAGTCTCGTTTCCTTTCGAGGGAGACTACCAGTCTGATCTCCAAGCTTGTTTTTCCAGAAATGGAAGGGCTTGGTTTTTGCTATAAATATTTGTTTGTTTGCTATCGATGATAATAGACAGACCTACTAATTTACAAAAAAGAAAACATCTAAAAAAGTTCCACTTCAAATACAAATTCCCTCCAAATTGAAAATAATAGATTCTCATGTAAATATTTAACATGTAAATTATACACACTAAGGAGAGGAGAACATGTAAATTGATTTGAGAAATCATATACCATAAACATGCCCTGTTTCAAACCATGCAAAGAGCATTATAGTGGCCACCCACAATGCTACATGACTAACTCGTAAGCTTTTTAAGACCCTAGAAAAAGGTTATTCCATAGATATAAGTTCAGGTTTTAGTTGTTTTTCACAAAGATCAAATAGGGAAGGAGCAACCCGCTTATCTAGCAATGGTGATCTCGATTTCCCTATAAGTTTTGTAAGAATTCCCCAAGTGGTGACATCATAGGACTCAAATCGAAGAAAACAAAACATGATCCTGTACTTCTTTTTTTTCCCAACTCGTTTTGAAATTTTAGATATCTAGACCCATGAAGCAAAGAGCATTTTTTGACTAGATACCTGCCCTCATATAAAAAAAAAATGCCATTGGCGTAACTATGTTTATATAAAGTGCATCTCTTTTTACACATTTAATCATTTAAATTGATTTTCTTACATATATTTTTAACTTCTTAATGTATAAGTAATATTTTATTTTATTTGAATGTATTAATATTTTATTGGTTAATGATTTATAAAAAAATTATTATATTCTCTATTTAAATTTAAATCATACTTTATAACATGTATACTTTTAATAAATAAATTATTAATCAATTATATATAATTTATTTATTTACTTATTATGTCCCCGACAAGGGGATATATAAATCGTGAAGGTGTATTAATCATGTCTGTATCGTGCAATATTTGAAAATTTTTCCATAGTTGTTAATATTTGTATTTTTTTAATTTGATTTTTTTATTTTCTTATTGGGCAAAAGTAGTTGACGTCGTCCTGGGTTTTCCCTTCCCAAGACCCGGCGGCGAGGTGATCTCAACATTAGGTGTGGTGGTAAGATTTTCCATCACTTTATCTACTACTGCATTAAATTTTATCTGTTACTGCATTAAAGGCAAGGGAGATAGGACTTCCTCGTCAACGACTACCAAAGGTTGTCTTGGTTTTTTGTAAATTTTTTATTATATACATTTGTTTTAGTAAGGTTAAATTATTTGTATTATTTAATTTTTTATGGTTTTGTTATTTTGTAGGCTCCTTATTGGATGGGAGAAATTGACCTCACGCCTCTGGATTCCCCTCCCAGGCGGCGAGATAATGTACGCATAATGGTTGTTATGTTCATCCATCGCATAGGTAGATGTCACGTTGATTTGCATTGACATTTTAAAATATGATAGGAGGCTCGTCCCATATCTGTACTCTGTATGATTTAGGTTGACATGAATCATGAACACATTTAATGTTTCATATTCTCAAGCATCAGAGACGTTGACATGAATCATGAACACATTTAATGTTCCATACTCTCAAGCATCGGAGACGTCGATTCAATCTTGTAAATACTCTTCAGCCTTTGCTTACTCAAATACAATGTCGGCATAACAATTGTAATTACTCTTCGGCCTTTGCTTACTCAAGTACAATATCGACAGAACAATGTGCTCATTATACTAGCTCGAATTTTCATGTTCAGTGGTTGAGCATTCATTCAATCAGTGGTTGGATTTAATTCTTCATTTGCTTAATTGCTTAGCCGTTGATTTTTTAATTGATTAACCACATTGTTGAATTGTTGAATTTATTAACCATTGATTTTTACTTCCATAGTCGACTACTAGATCATACAAATTACATGATAAGTATGTATCAAGACTGAGGAGTAGGTTATTCTTGTATTGATCAATACTCGGCATTGGCAATAATGTGAGATCTGTGCAATTAATAACTAGATTTAGGATCCTTGTAAACGGATGGATAATTAGGATCTTGTTAAAACGTCGCCAGATGTAGCCAACGAGTGGTTTCAGTACCATGATTTTAATTTGCCTCGGTCATTGGTATGATTTACGATGTACAATATTTTTTCCAACATTCTCGCATTTCCGTTGTGAATTGGTAGTCTCTCCACTGCTTGTCACATTATCGCAGCTTCATCTAAGAAAACTGATGGACAATCAGTGCATTGGGTCTACTTGGAGTGTGCATGCCATAACTATTCATTGGCCAACTTTTACATGAAAATATAGAATCAACCATCCAATTTAAGCCTCAGTCTGAATGTATGGTTGCCTGCAATTAGCATCCTTGGGATTGAAAGGATGATGTTGGATGGGTAAACATCATACCTGAGTGGCCTCTGCCCAAATGATAAAATAAGTGAATATAACGAACAAACACCCATCGAAACTGTCAAGCTTGGCCTCCTCTCTAAAAAAGCCTTCACATATGATTCATGTATTACTTGGTGAAAAATTCTAAGGGATCTCAACTCTATCATAGTAAATTCCTAGACTTTCTTAGCACGGGAATTCTCTGATTCATGACGAACGTTTTTGCTTCATGTGCTTCCCGACAACCTGTTGGAAACCCGTCACCGATTACAAGGTTTCTCAGGTATTTTGAGAGGTTAATCTTGTGGGAATATACTTTCCTCACATTCTCGTCTAGAGGTTTCAATGATTTTACATGCAATGGATTTTTACTTCACCAATTCACATGGCTTAAACTGGGTACACATTATCCTCAATTAACCCTTCTTGTTATTATTTCTTCTTATTTTACTTCTATCAAAGGTGCTTGGTTTTCAATTTCCACATTGATAATACATATTATATCTCTGTGCAAGGTGATAAATCTGACATCCATTTCAAGAAACCATTCTTGAGACCACCCTTCTTGGATTGGTTCTACGAGAAAAGCATTTTTAATATTGGTTGGCTCCATATTTAGGTTTTGGCATGGCACAGCTTGCATTGTCCTTGGATTTGTCCTGCCAGAGCATATCTTCCATGCACCTCTACCCCATAATATTTACCAAGGAGTGGATCAAATATGCTTCTGCCATCATGCTTGAGAAGATATTTTCTGGCCAAACTGTGAGTCTCGAGCAACTAACTCTTCTCCAACTCCTATCAAAACTCTATGGAATTATTTGTCCAAAATTGTTTGCTAAATTTGGTGGATTTATTGTGGTAGGTGAGTTTTGGCTTTTGAGGTGGCATATGAGATATGAAGGCTTAGGGCAGGTGAATCATTGTTGTGCTGTCTTTAGACTGTCGTGGAAGGCAGATGAATTATTGATATCAAGCCCTACACACCACCCATACTCTATGCTTGAGCCATTGATTCATGTTAAGGGAAATTATCTAATTTCAGTGGAGCAAAGGTTGTCTCATCTCTGGTGACCCAGCGAAACCTTTTCACTTCCTTTGTTGGTAGATACATAATACAATCTTAATACGATAAGCATTCCAGATTTTACGGTAAGTATTCAATCTTAATATGGAATAGATATGTGGTTTTTAGATGTTTTTCAGCTTTCTTGGATATTTTGTTAACTGATATTTATATGGCATGCGAATAACACAACCTTTGTGTGGTGGATCGATGCTTGATGGCCATGGAATCTCTGCAATGATTAGGTATGTAACATTTCATCAGGTTCTCATTTGGTCCTTTTCCATTTCTATGGGGTTTATGGTTCGAGAAATGACCTTTTGATGTAATATATGTTTCTTTTTGGATTTAATACCAATGTGATCTATGTAGCCCAATCTTAAAAAAAAATTAATGTAAATTCATTAAATGATATAAAATTGTTATATTCCTAGACATAATTAAGGTTTTCAGGCTCTATGTATGGTTTGGAAACTATATAAATTTGGACTATAATATTTTACTCTTTAATTTAAGCACCAATATTAAATTCGTTGTGTAAATTCAAAAGAAAGGCATCGAGCTTCCTCCCCTGCGAATCAAACAGAAGGAAGAAAAAATGGTATATTAGTGAGGGGTAGAGCTAGCTCATTTTCTTTATGTGGAACCATTGAAAGCCTAGTAAATGGGAATGATGTAGTTGAAAAAGGGATAGTGTGACTTTGGGCATCAACACCAACCAAAACGGGAACGGGTGGTAGCTACCACTCAATAATATTGTTATATAACAGACTAATAAGAAAAAAAGTGGTGGAAATAGAGTGGATGCTCAAAGCATGTTCTATTATTCTTCGCACGTCTTGGTGTTGCAACCATTGAGGCTTGAAGCAGAAAGGAATTCAACCTTGGTTTTATTCTCTGGATAAAATTAGCAAAATCAATCTTTGGTTCGAGTCTGCCAAAGGAGGGATGTCAAATTTAATTTGAATGTAGTGGTATAGTGTTTTTAATGATTGTTTCATTGATCAAATTTGGTTTTCATCTTTATTTTATGTTAATGTTATATTAAATTTCATGCTAACCATAGTTCAGATAAGTGGTATTAAAGAAAACTACAATCAATTTGTTTTTTTGTGCATTTTCTCCATGAGGTGAGGATTTAGAAACTTGGGCCTTGAGCTAACAAATCCTGGTAAAGATCTTCTTCACGCGCCCAAATGGCAACATGTTTAATGTTTATGAGTTCGATGTATTTTTTAATAAATTGAAAGTTTTTTCCTTTTAATAAATTAAAATTTAAGATTGTTGTATGTTTAGTTCTCACCTGGGACAAAACTCTTTTTCATGTTGTCACACCATAATGGAAAATATTTTATATACAAATTAGATTCATGGTAGAAATAAACATGTGCTCTCTATCTCCACTTTTACTTTGTAATGTATATCCTTATGCTTTGAGTGTCTCTCATGAATGATATAAATTGCACATGAAAACCATATTTGTGCAACAAATCTAATCATTCCTTTGCTTTTGAGGTAACCTTGTAATTGTTTTAAGGAATTTCAATCTTCCTTCTTGGACAAAGAAGTGCAGTACAAAATGACCAAAATTCTTAAAACCATTTTAAGGAATATAATAAAATATGATGTGGCTTTAGTGCCTTCATAGTCCAAAGTGGAAACTCTAACTTTTGCACCCTCCTTTGCTTCGCATTGATTTAATGGCATATGGATCTAAGTAATGAACCGTCTTTAACTCAATACCATCTTTCTTTGTGCATGATAGGGCATAAGTGCCTTCATAGTCCAATATGGCAACTCCAACTAACCATTAAGAAAAAAATCCAACCTTCTCAATATCTAGCATCTAATATAAAAAAACTAGAAAAAGAGAGAGTCAAGCTTTTTATCACAAAGTGATAATAAAAGGTTAAAAAACATAAGACAAGCTTTACAAAAAGTAGATTTGACCATGAACTTTTACTTACAATATATATAAGTTAATTAATCAATGTTTGTGGTATATAATATTATATTCAAATAGTTATGATATATAATATTATATTTATGTGGAATAAAATGTTAAAAAATATTAAACTTATTTAATTGGTTATAAAGTATCATTGTTTTTGTTAGGTAGTTAAGTTATATATTAAATATTTTTTGGACACTGCATAAATTTGGACTATGTAATATTTGACTCTTGCATTTAAGTTATTGTATTAAAGATGCAACATGGTTTTAAATTTTAATGGCTTTTGTCATTTTCTTTAAATTCATTCTATAAGTTGTGGTCGGAAGCCAATTTATCCCAGTTAACATTATTCATTACTTTATACTATTGACAATAGACAATTGAACCTCATAGTTGGTCATGTTGTGTCACCATTTTTTATGAGAATTGGTTATACACCGCATGATTATAGGTAGTGTGAATGATTCCATGGGTCCTTGACCATTTTAACACATCATCTAAGGATTAGTTGATTAACTTGGGTAACACCATTTTTTAAATTGGTTAATAGCCTTGATTAACTTAGTTGTTTATCCTTCATTTTAATCAACGGGGAATCCTCCAAAGTATTTGTAGCTCTTTATATATTTGAAATATGCATCATCGGCTTGGATAAAATGAATATTTACTTTATTTTTTATTAATGTGCTTTTGAATACAAATATGTTTCATGTTCTTGATTTAATTGTCACGTTTGCAAAAAAATTACATGTCTTTTATCTTTTAATAGCTCAAAGACAACAACAACAACAAAAATGTCCTAAATCTGAATTCATCAAATGTAGTTGCATGGGTATCTATTTAGACTCTTCATTATATAACTTGGATCTTCTTGTTGCAACAATTCCTTTGGCTTTCTTAATATTGCTCAGGATGTGATATGTCATATTGGAGACCTTTTTACTTACCCCTGGAAATCTATGGATGGTGGTATTTCCTATCTGGGCTTCCAGATTAAACCAAATAGTTATCGTATTGGCGACTGGAACTGGCTTCTCAGGAAATTTCAACATCGGATCAATAGGTGGACCCCTCGATGGCTCTCATTGGGAGGGAGGGTGACACTAGCCACTTCTGTGATCCAATCACTTTCTGTATATTGGATGTCCATTTATATACTTCATGTGTGAATCATACATGAATTTCGTAGGTTGTTGTTTCATTTTTTATGGGTAGGGTTACACAATCATAAAAAATTCATTTGGCTAGCTGGAGAGCTCTGTTCTATCCTAAAAAGTGGGGGGGTTGGGGGATCAAAGATTTGAAGCATTTCAACCTATCATTGTGTGCAAAAAGCATGTGGACAACTACCAATCATGTGGGACTGTGGGGTGCTTTAATTAAATCAAAATATATGCCTCTGTTAGTTTTTCATCATTTAAGCTAGCATTATGTTAGGATCTTTTCACTGAGAGAATAACAAGCACAGCAATAACATAAGCACATCACAAGAGACAAGA